>VUQI01057271.1:0-16473 GCA_015106735.1 Paratilapia polleni
TAGGAACCACAAGTAAGCCTGCAGTCTGAAAGCGAAGTGCTCTATTGGGATAATATGGTACTATGAGGTCTTTAAGATATGATGGGGCCTGATTTTTTAAGACTTTGTATGCGAGGAGAAGGATTTTAAATTCTCAGTGATCTCTCCTTATTGAAATGAAGCTTATGCGTAAGTTCAATAAGGAAGATCTGTAATCACTCATCTGTCGGGTTCTTGGGTGTCCAGCAGCCAGTCTGGTCTATACATCACTTCCTCTTTCCCAAGCTGTCAAACTCAGTACTGACATCATTGCTCTCATCCAATCACGTTCTTGCCCGGCTTCAGCGAGCCAATCAGCCTCCAACCCGCATGCTTTAAATCTCAGTGCTGTTCTGTCATTCTGTCTTTCAGACTCTCATTCGTGCAACCCGCCTCCTCCCCATCTCCACCCCACTCTGGTCACTCAGAACCCATCCAAGCCTTCATCTCCATCTTCACCACCACCAGCATTTAGACTCCGGGGGGTCCTATCCTAAATCTTATCACCGTTGGGATTCCACTCTGCAGGGATGGGTCATCGGAGTCTAATCGCCAAATAAATAAACTAATTTTGTATCACAATAAATCATGTTCATTTTCCAAGTGATCTCTCCTTATTGAAATGGAGGAGATATGAAAGGACCTATAGGATAACCTTTTTTCACTGGAAAGGGCTTTGTGATACTAAATAATAATAAAATATTCCTGCCATATTTGAGATTGAGGTCACCAATCAGTGCCAGATGCCTTCGTTCTGGGTAAACTGTGTACAAGAATGTCATTTATTGGGACAAAGGCCAAGGCAACTAAATACTTGACTTATGTCTAGACATGTGAGGATCAGAGGATTTCAGAACTGCTGATAGACCCGCATTAGAGGTGACCTTTATATCACAGTGACAGTAGGAATTGAGGGTTCTTAAGAAGCTGGGATGACCTGGAGGTCAGCTTGAATTGTATTAGAGACTGAGACTAGCTCCTGCAGTTGCACAACATTGAGAGCACATTCTGAACGTGTTATTGTAGTGAGGAGGATTGGTTGTAGCACTGAAATGATATTGCTTCTTCTCTTACTATAGTTCATGGATCACGGGGGCATTGGGGATGTCATTGCTGGAATTGGACATCATAAAAAAATGCAAGCAATGACAACAAAACACTGCATGAATGAGAGTCTGAAATACATAATGACAGCACTGAGATTTAAAGAACACGGGACAGAAGCTGATTAGCTTGCACAAGACAAGCAAGAAAATGATTGGACCAAAGTGATGACAACAGAATTGAGTTTGACAACATGGGAAAGTGAAGAGTAAACAAAGAATAAACAATTTACACACTGGTTTTAGCACTACTTTCTGCTTAACTGTGATGCTACTCTGCTTACACTGTGCTGCAGACAGTGCTGAGAGTACTGAAAACAATGGAGTCCTCACTGCACTGCTGGACTAACTATATGTGATAGTACATATAGTGTGTAGTGATAGTGATAGTTACACAATCGCACACAATTACCCCATTATAGCCTCATTATGTTCTGTATTGAATACTGATATATCTGTGATATGAAGATGTCAGTTGATATTGGCTAATAGGGGTCTATTATTGATTAAATATGCTTTTTAGAATAAATGTAAATATCTGGATTGCGCTTCTTCTTTTCTCCAGTCAAGGAGGTGTGTTATGTACTTGCACACAGCAGATGATAGGCGTGAAAGACTTCCCATCATAGTGTCACACCACATACGTATTACTAAAATACCGGCAAAGTGAGGTGATATTTTCTTCTCATAATGGCTCTTTCAAAACATATTTTCTTTTGCAAATTTTGAACCAGGAATTATTAAGGCATATATTATTCAGGGCTTCATCTCTTTCAGTATAAGTGCAATTAATCAGCTGTTATTAAACTTCTTGGTTATGGACAAAACTTATTCAAAAGTTCAAAGATAAATAACTCTACTATATCAGTCAAAAAAATCCCAACTCATATACAAACACCATATATTTGTGTGAACATACAGAATCCTTCATTTCAATCATTTATGTACTGAAAGATTTGGTGGCTTCTGGTGCCCCCTTTGCAACCAAGCCACAGCCTCCCCACACTCCTCCTGCTGCCAGCCCCAACAACCAGAAATAGCCCAGAGCCTACTATACTATGCACAGCCTTACCAACTCCCCTGGGCCCCTTCAGTCATTTCACAGCCATTAACTTATTAAAGGAACATTCACCCACGGCTCAGTGTCCACAACAAATTAGTCCAGCATCAGCCATGCTGCATCGTCTCCATCCTAAATGATCCCACTTGTACAATGGTTCAAATAACAGGCCAACTTGAATTATAAATGTAGACACTACCTTTGAATGGCCTTGACTGGATAAATGTTTTAAAATCACAAAACAGAAAATCAAGATAAGAGTGACAAAACTGGAGACTGTATTTGAAGCTGTAAATCTAACTGAATTTATTTTTTTTATTTAAAAATATAACAATGTAATAAACTGCATCTCTGATGCGTGACAAAATGCTGTTTTGGACTGTTAAAGTCTAGAATCCTGAACTCATTTCCAAAAATGACAAAACTAGGCTAATATTGTCATCATATTCTGTGTGGTATCTCTCTGTGTCAGATGGTCACTTCACATAATCCCCTTTGCCATTCAGGACCCAGTGCACATTTGATAGGACAGCCTGTACAGCATGGACAAGTGGTTACATGGGTCACTGCGGCACCTCAAGGAGGGAAAACATGGAGCGGGGAGAAAGCAAGTTTGGAGTATGAGTGAGGCAGAAGGAGAGCTTATGGGGGCTCTAAGGGGCTTGAATATGATCCTGATTAGTGGTAATCTACTCAGTGGGATTATACTCTCTACTGCATTTAAGACGACAAACAGATACTGGGATCAGGGTTAGAAGGCAGTGTGATATTCTTGGAAATGTTATGTTGGAAAACCTTGGGTACTGGCATTCATGTGGATGTTACTTTGAAACATACCACTTACATGGTTGCAAACCATGTACACCCCTTCATGACAGCAGCGTTCCCTGATGGCAGTGGCCTCTTTCTGCAGAATAATGTGCCCAGCCACAGTGCAAACATTATTCAGGAAGGATTTGTGAAACATATAAAAGATCCAACATGTTGACTTGTCCCCCAAATTCTCCAGATCTCAGTAGTCCTTGTATAACAAGTCCAAACCATGGAAGCAACACATGACAACATCCAGGACTTAAAGAATTTGCTGCACTTGGTGCCTGATACCACAGAACACTTTCAGAAGTCCTGTGGAGTACCTTGGCAGGTTATAGGTATTTTTGGCACCAGTAATGTCGATAGCAGCAGAGGCACAATAATGAACACACTCATGCACACAACACTGTGATGGTCTGTGATCATCAGGCAGCGAAAGGCATATCACAGCTAATGTAAATCCAGCACAACACAGAAATTCCACTGTTTCAAAGACTAAGCCGACCAGCTATTTGCATTGTGTCAATTACTGAACATCACAGTATGCCATGTAATAACCACCCTCCCCCGAGAAGCACATAAGTTATTATGGTCTCCATTAGCAGAGCATCATCATAACTCAGAGCAGCTGCCATAACATGAGGCTCCAAATGATAGGAGAGTACTTTTCTACTTACTTTAACACTCTGATTCTTTCTCTCTCTTACTTTCTATTCTTCTCTCTTAGCCAGATAGCTCAGATTAGAAGAGACAAATAAACTCTTAAGTTAATTGTCGTGCTGAAAAACAATACAAGCAATGCATATCACCTAATAAAGAAGTATGATGTCCCCTAATGAAAAAGCATCTACAAAAATATACGAAAGTAATTATACAAACATTGATGGAAACACAATCCAAATTCAGAAAAGCAGCTGATACGACATGCACATAAGTGAAAATTCGGGAAAAAGAACAAGAGTGAGAGTGATCAGCAAACAATTTAAATCTAAATAATGCATATTTTTAAAATATGTTTTGATGTTTTCATATATGTGCAATCTCACCTGAAGGGCATGCTGTGAAGGAAGTTCAACAGAGCCAGGCTTTCTTTGTGTTAACTGACTTGACAAAACCTAAAACCAAAGCCAGGGATAACAGGTATCATGACAGTGATTATCAACTTTCTCTGTTAAGCCGGGTTTTCTGTTTCAGGCTCTGTATGCTCACACAAAAGGAGAGTTTCATCCATGATGTGACTCTTAACACGCACAAAATTATCCTTATGAGTGCTGCCTACTGCAATCAGAGACTTTATCAGATGATGATGATAAAATGGAGATCAAATTTATAAGAAACATAAAAATTATAACAGCAAAATGCAACACTGTTGCAAATAAGACAAGAGATAAATGCTGCAGAAAATCATTCATCTTGGGATTTAGTGCAAAGAGCAGTAAAATAAACATTTTAATTTGAGTTAATTATTTTAATGCTGTGCTGCTGTTTATTTCTAACATGACGGCTGCACATTAGAGTCTGAAACTTTAAAGTGGATACACTTAAACAAGGGAAGCTGATGTAAAGTGGGGCAAGGGTTACTATCCCATAGCCTAATAAAGGAAAGGTGGAAATTGCTTTAGCTTGTCGGCAGATAAAAGTGAAATTAGAATCAAGCAGCAGATTAGAATAAAGTCTAAAAACATGTATACATTCTCTGCATCACCAGCTGAATACATGCAAATTCCACTGACAATGCAATCCACAGTTTGTGCTGCTGTAACTTTACAGCTGGGCTTCACTTGTGATGTTAGTAAGGTACAGTTTAACAAGCTGCACATATAAAACATATTCACCCAGCAGATAATCTTTATTGCACTTAAAACATCCTGTAAGTAAAAGTTGTAAATAAAAGTTTTAAACTGAAACCTGAACATAACCTGCTCCCCACCAGCAGGTTTGTGGTTGGGAGCAGGTGGTAACTGTGTTCAGCATAAGTTATCATGGTGATATAGCCAGGTAAAGAGACAGCCAGTTTCATGACATAGAAAACACTGATTTTAAGTTCAACATAGCTCATTAACCCATTAATCTCACTTTGTAGTACACCCCTCTGTATTGTTGCTGCAAGTTTTATGTACACTGCTCAAAATAATTAAGATTCCATTACATATAAACAAAAATGAATAGCAGCGGTGTGGTTTATATCAAATGTTGTTTGTTTTTATTTTTAATAAAATAAAAATTTGGATGCATTTCTATGATTATTTACAGACATCAATAAACGCATAGGCATTAAATGCCAGCAAATAAATAGCTAAGGGGCTTGCCAAAATAAAGTCTCCTCTTCAACATTAGCATTTTGGTCCCTGTTATGTTGCTTTTATGGAGCCAGAGGTGACCATATTTGGACAAGATGGGCTAGTGCTAAATTATCAGCTAAGGGTAGACAGCTTGGTTAATAAGCTGCATTCATAAACCTTAAGAGCGCAACACACAGACAGCTAATTAGTGCTAAGTAACACACTAACAAAATACCAGTGGTTTGATAGTGTAGTGGTTTATGCATCTGCTTGACAAGTGGAAGGTTGCTGGTGCTGCCTGTTGTGGCGACCCCTTGTGACAAGGGGAAAAGGAAAATAGTGCTATATTCAGTCACCAAAACTAAAACACAAGCTTCTTGTGTTACTGCACAACAGATCATTTTATTTATCAGATGATTCCTTCAGAAATGCTCCAAAATGCACCAATACCACAAACGTGGTAAAGAGAGAGGCATCTTCTGTTGTTTCGTTTATTTCTGGCCTTCCTCCTTTCAAAATGGTCTATGAGGATTTTACCATCAATGTCCATTTCTCCAGTCTCTTTGACAAGATATATTCACTTTTGTTGCACTGAGGGTCTCATCTTGTTATGGTCCTTGTATATTTGTTGGTTTTGTTTTGTTCCTTTTCTGACTCTGGTTTTCCTGTTTCCTGAAACCTTATGCATTTATACTGCCTCCAGCTGATTAGTTTTTCTGCTTTTGTATAGGTGTTGCATACAATTTATCATCTGCCCATGCTGCCATGCATGGACCCTGCCAATGAATATGTCTTTGTACTATTGTAATATTTAGATAATTATTCATTTTGGACTACATGTAGCCAGATAGGCCTTCATTAATATTGTCAGTATATTGTGGGGTTTTTTTTGTTTGTTCGTTTTTGTTTGTTTTTTTCATTCAGCACATTTGTATTAATGGGTGTAATGTACAGCAGTCTCTCAGAACCATTTGACTTGTATTGCTCTAATTACATGGACATTAAAGAAGATAAATATAATTAATAAACAGGACAGTGATTCAAAAAAAACAATCAGTCTGTAGGTCATTTCTTGCTTTGTACAATTTCTAGCACATTTCCTTTTGAGTTTCAGGTTTTAGATGTATGGCGGTTATGAAAACGGGGTGAGGGTGAGGAGTGTGTGGTGGTGAGTGGGGGCGGGTTACAATGCTGTGGGGGGAGGTGTAGGAGTTGGGCTGCAGGGCCAAGCCAAGCACATCCAATTTAAATATGTAAATGTTATCACAGGGAGCAGGATGAAGAAACAAGGTAGCAATGAGAGAGAACAGAGAACAACACAGGACTTAATATAATTAAATGTTTGCTATTGTTGGCTTGTCTGATCAAGAAGCAGTTATCTCATTTAGAAGTTGTAGAAAACATGGTTAACATTTCTTCTTATACATTTCCAGGGGAAGAATATAAAGGAACATATTTTCTATGAAAACGCTAATTTGTTTATGGCAAATAAGGATAATAAAGTGTCACGGCACACAACAAGCCTTTTGTAACACAGAGCAGCAGGGATTTTCCTGTTTGAGTTAAAGGAAGCAGATCTATCTCTGCTCCTCCTCTGAAGTCAAGCAGAACCGTGAAACAGCACTGGTGTTAAAATTTAAATGTGTCAGGGGGCGCTTTACATGGAATGGCTAAAGTCTCAGGAGCTTCTTTCGACCCATTCCCCAATCAGGAACAAAGGCACTCAACAGTAATCCAAGCCGCTCATATCAGTCAAAACAAATCATCCCTGAAATGAGCTCAGGCAGACAGAGGCCATGACTGCAACTGGCCTTTAGCCTTATCCCCAGCTCTCCATTGTCTTCTGCTTCATTGACTCAGAGCTAGTAACCAGATTGGGGTAACAAAGGAGGGGGTATGCTGCTTTTAGCCCCACAAAAGTCCCACTACAGGCTGTCCTCCCAAAAAGAGGATTTAACTGCGTTAGCATCAACAACACAAGCGCGATCTGTGGGGAATCATGCAAACACACAGCTTTTGTGTTAACAGCCAGGCCAAACTACAATATCTGTCGGCATGTTCCCCTGCCACTCCTCACATATTCCACAAAGGGATTTCCTGTTGCTTGGATTTTTAAGAAAGTAATTTGATTAAGAAAATGGATGAATCCAGTTAAACTTATTGTCTGTGTTTGTGTCATAAAATTATTTTTTGACACATTTTTCTAAACTTATGACATCTATAAAACCTGGAATGCATTTTAAAAAATTTAACTTTTACAGCTGTAAAATGTATACTCGCCCCAGGTGGTTCAAATCAACAAATTCATGAAGAATAATCTAAAATAACAATAAAAATCAGCATAAAAGAAAAAAAACATGAAAAATGTAAAAAAAAAAATAATAATAATTAATTAAATTAAAAATACCAAATTTTGTATTTTTTTATCCTATTACCTATATAAAGTGTTTATTTTTATAAACACTTTTCAGTTGTATCCATGTGCCAACTAGTCAACTTGAAGTTTACGTACATGAGTGTATATTTCAAAAAGGAGAGATCATTTGGAAGAATAGAGCATGATTTATTGTGATAAAGAAATTAATTAATCTATCTGGCGATTAGACACAGATGACCCATCATAACAGAACAGAATCCCAGCGGTGATAGGATTTAGGACAGGACCCCACAGGGTCTAGACATCGGTGGTCGTGAAAATGGAGATGGAGACTTGGATGGGTTATGAGTGACCAGGGTGAGGCAGAGATGGGAAGGAGGCGGGTTGCATGAATGACAGTCTGAAAGACAGAATGACAGAAGACCACTGAGATTTAAAGCACACAGGTTGGAGGCTGATTGGCTCGCTGAAGGTGAAGGTGATACAGAAAATAATTAATCTATTTGGTGATTACACTCCGATGACCCATCACGGCAGGACGAAATCCCAGTAAGTAGGAAAAAAAAACAAACATAAGAGCAATCTTACCATGGCAGCGAGGTTCGACTCTACAGAATAAAAACACGTGATCGTTAGCTGCAGCATTACCAAGGCACAGAAAATAGGCATAAATATAAATAGGCATACGAAGTGAAATTAATGATGGTAACAATAGGAAACTGGGGAAGGGTCCAGATAACAAGAGGAAAGAGCAAGCGGAACAGAGAACGAGCCTGCAATAAGGCTCAAGGGCCATCAGAGGCCAGGAAAGAGAAGAGAAAGCCTGCGATAAGGCTTAGTGGCCATCGAAGGCCAGGAGAGAGAGGACAGAGAGAGAGAGAGCCTGCAATCAGGCTGGAAGGCCATCATAGGCCAGGAGAGAGAGAGCATGTGATAAAGCTGGAAGGCTGTCGTAGGCCAGGTAAGAGGAGAGAGAGCCTAGGATCAAGCAGGAAGGCTGCTGGAGGTGAGGAGAGAGGAGAGAGAGAGAGAGAGAGAGAGAGAGAGAGAAAGCTTGCGATAAGGCTTGGAGGTTGACAGGAGACAGGAGAGAGAAGAGAGAGCCTGTGATAAAGGCTGGAGGGCCGTCGGAGGCCGGAGAGAGAAGAGAGAGCCTGCAAGAATGCTCTAGGGCTGCTGGAGGCCAGGAGAGTGAACGGAGAGCCTATAGAAGATTGGAGGCTGATGAAGCCAAAACACTTGTGAACAGGAGCAGAAATCTGAATAAAGATGAAACAGACTTTGATGCCACCACCATTTATATGTCAACTTACCAGGACTTAGGAAGTGACTTAGGAACAGGAAAAGCACATCTATAGGTAAAGAAAACACATGGATACAGGATGATGCTGGAATTGAATTGGAATAAGCTACTGCTGACCGGCAATGCATTTGTGGACAAAAGAAGGTGGAAATACCTTGTGGAGCTGCTGAAACAGCACCTACCTACCTACCTACCTATTTATTTATTTATGATTTATTTTTTATTTATCAGCTTTTGAAATTCCACTATGGAACAGTACAGACAGAGATACCAAACTTTATGAGCTATAATGATTGAAAGCCCCTTTTATGTTGCATCTTGAATTTAAAAAGTTATTGTGTTGTGTCCGGGGAGATAGCTGCTATATTTGTCAATATGGGGATGGTGGTGCCAATTATGACCTCATATATAGCATGCCATGATGATTTAATTATTTCTCTGAGAGCAGACGGGAAACAGCAGAAACTATGGTGGTCCGCTACCTGTAAACCATTAGCCCTGATAGTACACTGAAAACCTGTAGATGGTGCTATATTCATGAAGAACTCAAGACAGAAAAGATACAATGACATAGAAAAGGACATACCATTCAAAATACTGAGCAGCAAGGACAAATTTACTCAGAGGACAACCCTTATCTAATGCAACTCAATACCAGAAAAGGCAGTGTAGAAGCTACTCCGCCAACAGGTGAAGAACGGAAGGACAGAAGATTTATCTAACAGAGAGCTTCAGAGACTAATTGGAAATGGCTGGGCTGCTTTTGCAACCAAACACAAATCTGACTGCAAAGGAGAACTTAAGTCCTGTGGCTAAAGAGAAATGACACAACAGGTGAAAGCATCAGTGGAATCAATTCAACAGTTAGGTGCTTTTGTCAGGTAACTTTATCAAGGGGAGACCTTATCGAGTTTTTTTGATTTTTTTTAGGCTCATTAATAGTGGACCGAAAGTGCTTCCATATAAATGACTTGTAATATCAATGCTAAACATATCAACTGATCAGGAAACACCAGGACATGGTGGTGTGCCAGATTAATGCCAGGACATGAATGTTGATTGGAGCTGAAGGAAGGATTAAAAGTTTTTTTTGGAACCAGATGGATTCACCTTCTGCGGACAGGGCAAAATTCATGGGAAAATAAATTTTTGGATGCATTTTGCTGCGAGCACTGCATATATGGAGGAAGCTGTGAAGGGGTAAATGTAAACATTTTCATTTAAAATTGTTGCAGATTTATTTGTTTCATGAACAGGAATACCTGCCACCCAGTGCGATCAGCCTGACTTGGTTGAAGGGGAAGCTGCCAGAATGCTCAGGCAGAGAGATTGGGCTGAGAATTTGAGCTCAGTAATGACGACTGGCCGGCTGACATGAGTATTGAACTGTGTTATGTAGAGCACTGATTTAGTGGAAAGGCTTGTGATACTAATAGAAAATATTCTTGCCATAATTAAGATGATCACTAAAAAGTGCTAGATAAGCATCTAACCATTGCATTTGCTCTGGGGAAACTGAGCACGGACCGACCTAAAAGCCAAAGGCCACCAAAATTGACCAAAACACATAACCCTACATAGGATCGGGGAAAGATTTTTTATTTATTTATTTATTTTTTTTTTCAAATCAAATTTTGGGAATGACAGCAGGAGAAGAATTAAATTGGTCTTTACCTTGCAGTATTCTTGAATTCTTGTATACAGATTGGAAAAAACTTTGGCAGCCCAGGGAATTAAGGGTGGCCCAGAGAGGTAGCGATTTTGCGGAGGTCAGAGAAAACAGAGGAGAGGATATGGAGACTGAAGCACCACTCCTAGGGTGGAATGCCGGCTGAACGAGAGATTGGTACGGGGAGCACCCTGTTGCACTCTCCAGAACTTGCAGATGGATGGCAAAAGCTGGAGAGAAGCAAAGAGACTGAAACAAGCTCTTGCAATTGCGCAACACTGAGACTGGGTGCTGGATTGACATTGCTGGCAGCGAGAATATGCAGAGAGGAGGATAGGTTGTAGACAGAAGAGCACTGAGATTTAAAGCACAGGAGTGGAACATTGATTTGCTCACTGAAGGTGAGATTGAAATTGAAAACAGAATTTTAGGATTTTTTGTAAATCTATTAAAAAGAACTGAAATATCACATTTACATACAAAACCACTTTAATTTTAATTTAGCTCAGGTGCCTTCCATTTCTCTTGATCATTGGCGAAATGTTTCTACACCTTGATTGGAGTCCACCTGTGGTAAACTAAATTGATTGGACATGATTTGGAAAGACACACGCCTCTCTATAGAAGGCTTCTTTTAGTTATTTTAAATTTATTTTATTTTATTTTATTCTACTGTATCTTTATTTTTGTGTTCAGCACTTTGGTCAGTGGTTGCTGTTTTTAAAATGCTTTATAAATAAAGTTGGCTTGGCTTGGCTTCACAGCTGACAATGCATATCACAGCAAAAACTGAGCCATGAGGTCAAAGGAACTGCCTACAGAGCTCAGAAACAGGATTGTTGCAATGCACAGATCTGTGAAAGGCTAAAACAAAATTTCTGCTGCACTGAAGGTTCCCAAGAGCACAGTGGCCTCCATAATTCTCAAATGGAAGAAGTTTGGCACAGCTAGGGCTCTTGCAAGAGCTGGTTGCCCAGCCAAACTGAGCAAGCAAGGTTGAAGGGCCTCAGTGAGAGAGATGACCAAGAACCCGATGGTCACTCTGACTGAGCTCCGGAGATCCTGTGCTGAGATGGGACTAAGTTCCAGAAGAACAACCATCACTGCAGCCCTCCACAGATCTGGGCTTTATCGCAGAGTGGCTAGACGGAAGCCTCTTAGTGCAAAACACATGAAAGCCCACTTGGAGTTTCCAAAAAAGCACCTGAATGACTCTCAGACTGTGAGGAACAAGATTCTCTGGTCTGATGAAACCAAGATTGAACTGTTTGGCCTCAATTCTAAATGTTATATCTGGAGGAAACCAGGCACCGCTCATCACCTACCCAATACCATCTCAAGAGCGAAGCATGATGGTGGCAGCACCATGCTGTGGGGGTGTTTTTCAGCATCAGGGACTGG
This sequence comes from Paratilapia polleni, assembly GCA_015106735.1. Lineage (NCBI taxonomy): Eukaryota > Metazoa > Chordata > Actinopteri > Cichliformes > Cichlidae > Paratilapia > Paratilapia polleni. The sequence goes on from VUQI01057271.1 coordinate 12,027, forward strand.
GAGATTGGTCAGGGTTGAGGGAAAGCTGAATGGATCAAAGTACAGAGATATCCTCAATGAAAACCTGTTCCACAGTGCTCAGGACCTCAGACTGGGCCAAAGGTTCACCTTCCAACATAACAATGAGCGTAAGCACACAGCAAAGACAACACAGGAGTGGCTTAAGGACAACTCTGTGAATGTCCTAGATTGGCCCAGCCAGAGCCCTGAGCTTAACCCTATTGAACATCTCTGTAGAGACCTGAAAATGGGTGTCCACTGACAGTCCCCATCAAACCTGACTGAGCTTGAGAGGATTTGCAAATAAAAATGGCAGAAAATTCCCCAATCCAGGTGTGCAAAGCTTATTGCATCATACCCAAAAAGACTCGAGGCTGTAATTGCTGGCAAATATGCATCAATTAATACTAAGTAAAGGGTCTGAATACTTAAGTAAATGTGATATTTCAGTTTTTTCTTTTTAATAAAATTCTGTTTTCAACTTGTCATTATTGGGTACTAAGTGTAGATTAATGAAAAAAAAATTATTTAAACAATTGTAGGATCATGGTGCAAAATAACAAAATTGAAAAAAGTGAAGGGGGTCTGAATACTTTCTGAAGCCACTGTACATACATTTATGGTTAGAAATTTACACACACATGGGTATGAATGTCATGGTAATTTTGGAGTTTTAATGAGTTCTTTGAACTGCTCTTTTTCTGAGGTGGAATGATCACACAGCATAAATCTTTAATGACTTTAAAAAACAAGAATTGGATACACAAGTTTGAATTTATTTTGGGTTTTCTCTAATCCACACAGGGTCAAAAGTATACACACAGGTTCAAAAGTATTACATACACTTAAATCATTCAATAAGTGGTGCTGAAGGTTCTACAATGTCTTTTAACTTGACAAGACCAAGGTCTACTAACTCCTCGTTTGTGATCGTGATTGATGGCAACTGGTAGCTTCTCTTTGTCAGCATTAAAAGGATTTGTTTGATAGCACTCCTTTGATTGATCAATACTTAGAACAATCTGAAAGTCCAAGGAACTCAGTGAAGATCTAAGGAGAATTGTAGATTTACACAAGTTAGGAAGGTCTCTTGGAACCATTTCTAAACAACTGCAGATTCCAAGATCATAATTTCAAACAACTGTACATAAGTACAAGTTATTCAGATATGCTACCACTTTGCCAAGGTAGGGAAGAAGACTCAAACTGTCACCCTCAGATGAGAGGAAATTGGTTAGGATGCTCAGCAATGATCCAGTAGCCACCAAGGCTCAAGCCTGTCATGAACTGGAAACTGCTGGAACACCAGCGTCACTGTCCACACCAAAGCAAGTTTTATATCGCCATGGCCTGAAAGGGTGCCAACCAAGACACAAGCTCCTGCTCCAAAATCGGTCAACTGAAATTTGCAGCTGCCCACATGGTCAATCCAAATGTCTTCTGCAGAAAACCTTTATGGTCAGACGAGACAAAGATTGAGCTATTTGGCCACAGTGACAAGAGGTATGTTTGGAGGAGTAAAGGTGAGGCTTACAATGTCATGGTCCTGGGTCTCTGACCCAGTGTTTTGAGTCTGGACTTTTAAGTTCTGCCTGTTATTTAAAAGTTTCTGTTTTCCTTTTTGTTTACATATTGAGTTTCTTAGTCCTGAATTCTCTGTGTGGTCAGTCCTCTGCTCTTCACTCTGCTGACTCATGACTGCACAGCGACACACAGCACCAACCACATCATCAACTTTGCGGATTACATGACTGTGCTAGGACTGATAAGCAATAGTGATGAGTTAGCATATAGAGAAGAGGTGGAGCAGCTGTCAATTTGGGGCAGAGACAATCTCTTTCTCAGTGTCGACAAGACTAAAGAGATAATTGTGGATTTCAGAAAGACACGTCCTGCCCATACCCCACTCATCATAAACGGCTCTGCTGTGGAGATTGTTAGGAGCACCAAGTTCCTCTGCGTGCATATAACTGAGGACCTCTCATGGACAAACAACATCACCTCCTTAACTAAGAAAGCCCAGCAGAGAATATACTTCCTGAGACAGCTGAAGCAAGCAAGCTTCCCCCCTCCCATCCTCACCACATTCTACAGAGGCACCATTGAGAGCATTCTGACCAGCTGCATCACTACCTGGTATGGCAACTGCAGCATGCAAGCGCCTTAAGAGGGTAGTGAGAACAGCAGAGAAGATCATTGGGGTGCCTCTCCCCTCACTAGGAGACACTCTGTAAACGCACTGTCCGAAAGGCCTGCAGCATTGTGCAGGACCCCTTCCACCCCTCACGTGGACTTTTCACACTCTTGCCCTCAAAAAGGAGATACTGCAGCATAAATAAAGATTCACATAAAATATTCGAGAAGTCTCGTAAATATTGTTTTTAGGCTTTGTGGTCCTATTGACTGTATTATGTTAAAGCTCAGCCGATGGTAGAAGCAGAGGGAAGGTGGATGTCAGGATTTGCAGGAGGAGGACCCAAATACAGAGACAGGAGGCAGGTGGAATAAACAAAAGGCTCACCTTTATTGGTGGATAAAAGTCCAACAGTCCAAAAACAAAATCCATGAACAAAGTAAAATAAATCCAAAAGCAGTGGGGGAAGACAAAAACAAAAAGATACAGGGAGCAGGAGAGTTTAGAGAGTAGTCGCAACAGTTCAGGGGGTCAACCTAGCCATTGGACAAAGCAGTGGAGCAGTTAAGGGGATCGACCCGTATGCAGGGTTTCAGGCTCAGGCTCTGGCTCAGGCATCTCAGGACCCTCAGGCTCTGGCTGCTGGAGCTGCACAGGACGTTCTGGATCTAAGGCAGGACTCAAGGGCTCAGGACCCTCTGGCTCAGTCTCTGGCGGCTCTGGACCCACAGGCTCAGGCTCAGGACACTCTGGCTCTAACTGCTGGAGCTCAGGATCTGGCAGCCGTGAATTCTTGAGAAGCACAGGTCTCAGTTCAACATTGGTTAGCTCAGGAAAGTCTAATTCAGTCTCTTGGGATGCCCCAGGGGGAGCAGAGTCTGAGGAGGCCCCACATGGAGCAGTCTCTGGGGAGTGCCTGGCATCGGCAGACCCAGGCTGAGAGGCGATATTGTTGCCTGGCATTGGTAAAGCTAGGACATCTTACTGTTCATCACTGATAGAAGAAGACAAGAATAACCCCTGGTTTCTTTTCAGCCCTGACAAAGAGTCAGCCTGGATCTATAGAGCCGGGTATCCTTTAACTTTAACTAGTAATGACTTCATGAATTTCTTTACAAATAAAATTTTGACCATGAGAGAAAAAAAAATATTCACAATTGTCCCTCAGACATATCATTAAGTACAACAACTTTAAAAACTACTGATATTTATTTAGACTCTTTCTCTCCAGTTGATTTTTCTGAGTTAACCTCAGTAATGATTTCCTCCAAACCATCAACGTGTCTACTAGACCCCATTCCTACAAGACTGCTCAAAGAAGTCTTACCATTAAGTATTGCTTCAATTTTAAATATGATCAATCTATCTTTATTAATGGGATATGCACCACAGGTTTTTAAGGTGGCAGTAATTAAACCATTACTTAAAAAGCTTTTACTTGATCCAGCTGTCTTAGCTAATTATCTCCAACTTTTCTTTCTTTTTTTTTTTCAAAAATTCTTGACAGAGTAATTGTAAAACAGCTAACTGATCATCTGCAAAGGAACAATTTATTTGAAGAGGTCAGGATTTAAAATGTTAGTTAATCCACAACGCTGCAGCAAGAGTACTGACAGGGACTAGAAAGAGAGACCATATTTCTCCCATATTAGCTTCTCTTCATTGGCTTCCTGTTAAATCTAGAATTGATTTCTGTCTAATATTGTAGGGTTTGTAGCCTACAATATAAAGCACCTTGTGTCATAATTCAGGGTGGCAGGACCTACAAAGCAGACTCAGCAAACAAACGTAATTAAGAAAGAAGTTTATTAAACATAAGGATTTAACTATGAACTCGGGCGGGGTTGGAATCACGATAACTCTGCTGGGAGAGAGAGAGGACAGGCTAATGGCTGATTTCAGAGGAGGGAGGTGTGAGAGTTCAGCCCAGGGCTGTGTTCCATTCAATGTCCCTTACTTGGGGCTGAGTCTGAGCTGAGCCGGGTGGAGTTCCAGGAAAGCAGGTGGGGTTTGGCAGAGCGACCGGTGGAGAGCGAGCAGGCAGGTGAGCGGCAGGCAAGTATGTGTGGTCCAAGGTCCGAGTGGTACAAACGACGAGAAGGGTTGCTGAGATGACGAGAGGAATCAGGTAATATTGATTTCTTTTCACCAATGGCTCTGACGGGAAACAGGTAGGTGTCCTACAAGGAAACAGCAAGAACATGAGCAGGTCGAAAACAAGAACAACAATAACTATAGCTATGACTGAGGAGGCCTGAATGTCACCGTATCTACTGGGACGGTCTGGCGAGGAACTGAGGCACCACCCGTACT
>VUQI01057272.1:0-15451 GCA_015106735.1 Paratilapia polleni
TCGCTCTCTCCCCCCTCTACTGTCTGCACTGTACTATCCAATAAAAGCAAAAGGCCTCCTGTTCTGAAAGCTCTTCATCATCTTCCAAATCTCTCTCTTGTAAAATCACTGAAGTTGTGAGAGTAGAGAATCTTTTCGCCATCTTGATCGATAAGCAGCCACACAGGCAAAGCTATTTATTTGTTGTGTCCCACTCCTGATTTGCAGCTGGGATAGAGCGTGAGAAAATACAGACTAGGTCCCACAAAACAGAAAGTAAAGTGTGGAGGGAATATGGGAGCAGACAGGTGTAGGTGCTTCAAATGTAACAATGTTGGAACTTTGTGCAGGAAAAGCAGGAGCAGAACGACACAACACACATGCACCCAGGCACACATGTACAAACAAATACACCCCGTCCCATCACACACACACACACACTCGTTTTGACATCTTAGTGGGGAACTCCATTGACATAATGCTTTCCCTAGCCCCTTACCCCAACCATCAGAAATGAATGCCTGACCCTAACCCTTACCCTAAACCTAACCATAACCTAATTGTAACCCTAACCCTAAAATCACGTTTTGAGCCTCAAAAATGACCAAACATTCCTTCAAATGCGTGAGGACCAGCGTTTTGTCCTCACAAATCACGGTTGGTCCTCACAACTATAGTTTTATGCAAATTTTTGTCCTCACAAACATCTCTAAACAAGTACACACACACACACACACACACACACACACACTAAAAGCAGACCATGTAGGAGGAGGACAGAGTGAAGGGACACAGCACCTCCACACATCTATGACCCATGGGTCCAGTGGACCTGAACACCACATGTGTAATATAAATGTGTAGGGAGGGGATACAGAGTGAAGTCATTAAAAATGTGTTATTTGAGATTCTTCACAGAAAATGAGCCAAAGGCAAGGAGGTTGAAATAATAATCAATTGCATAATTTTTCTTTTAGTACACATTGAAAATGGGTCCCACAGACCCGAACACCACACAAGGGATAATTGGGCTCGCTGTAGTTGCTACTAGGAGAATTCCTCTGGCTCGGCGACTTCAGATTTGACCAGTCTAAGTCCTCCAAACTTACATAAGTCCAAAATGGAATCCCTCTGCTATTTAATGTCCGGGATAAACGGCTCTTTTCACAGCTCTGATGGTGGACTTTCTACTGGCTTTAGTGAACGCTGACAGCTGATGTCTGAATGACACCACAGTCTCTGTCAGTCAGCTCAGTTTGAGCAACAAAAGCAACATGGCCTCTTTGGTAGGAAGCTATAAATCTCAAATAAGCGCTGTGTGAAGAGATGTCATTCATGACTGATGACAACTAGTCCCTGTCTCACTTCCTCCCTCTCACACACACACAGAAATAGTCCTACCACGCTATGCTTATGCTAATAGATGTATGCTAATCAGGGTACTTCCAGGTGCAAAAATAGATGCAGAACATTTAGAGTAAATTTAGCTTCAATAACCTGGCTAATCACACCATTAATGTTACATCCAGTCTGATGTGCACATGCACAGTGTGTGGCATTGTTGGTACTCTAATAGAAGGTTTCCACCTGACTGCTGCTTGCTGAGGGATGCTGGGAGGCAGGAACAAGGAGTTGGACAAACTCTGCTCTGTGTGCATCTCTGCTAGCCTCTCTATGTGTGAGAGTGTACATCTGTGAGTGAGCCACAGCTCTCAGACTTCACGCCGTTTTGTTGTGTTTGTTTTATTTTGTCTCTTCTATAAATGATGAAGCTCCAGGCGGGGGAGAGAGAGAAGCACTCAGCCCTCCCCGGGGGGAAAGTGCTCGCCGCTGGGCATCATCCCCTCTGCATCCCCCACATCCCCCCAAAACATAACGCCCCATGACAGACAAACGAGGACAGTTTGTGCATAGGTGTGCATAAAATGAAGAACATGTTTCAACATTGTGGAGGCTTAACCGTGCTCTTTTTCTTTTTCTGCATTATCATCCGTGAAAACGACTTTAAATCTTGCTGCTTTACTCATAGTTCACTAAAACAGTCATTTGTCAGAGTCCAGCCTGTAAATTACCAGCGTCTCTTCAAAGACTCCTGTTTACGACATTGCTGACCTTTTGAGTGATCAGCATGACCATCAGCAATAATATTTATTGTTCATGTCATCTGCTTGGAGAGAAAAAATCTAAGTTGTAGCAATAATTTGTAGCCCAGAGGAGAGAAATTTTAATCTGAGTTTGCTTTCAGTTTTTGTGACATGAAATCATAGACAACTGTAAAAAATGTCAAAAGGGCACAATGAAGTACAAGGCTTATAACAGCTGTAGTCCCCAGATGCAGCAATGCAGATAACTAGACAACATGCTGCCAACAAAGCAACATAATAAGCTCTGTTATGATGAACTCCAGCCAAAGATTAAAATCAATAATGCAAATTATTAAAAATACAACTCGTTTCCACAGGTTTTCCACAATTTGACCTTTGAAAATATCTGTACTACTTATTCCATTTCCTGATTTCAAAGGAAGAATTTGACAGTTTGGAGAATGTGATTAGTTTTTCTAAGAATTAGACAAGAAAACTGATACCAAACATGAAGTTCTAGGGGTAAAACAAACAAACAAATACAAACAAAAAAAACCTCATCTACTAAGTGAGGTTTGTATGAACCCACATCATTTTACAACTGACTAGGAAGGCCAGAAGGACGGACAGGATACTGGGTTACTTGACACACAAAAAAACAAAAAATAGAGCAAAAATAAGCAAACAAGAGAAAAACTGTGTCTTGTGCCAGAGAGTGAAAGAGCCACCGTGATATCACCCATTAGTTTGTGAAGCCCCTTTTAGAGGCTTCAAAGTTTTAGCATTTGGTCTTTTAGAGTGAGAAGTGACCATATTTGGATGAGAGGGTGGAGTGCTAAGATATCAGCCATCAGATGAGGTGAAGCCTAGCAGACAGCTACAGTGGCCTGTGCTGGCATCCACCTGTCAGTCAATCCCCTAACAATGCAAACGTTAAAAATGCAAAGGCTTGGGTTTTTTTTTTTTTCTTTTTAAAGTACGGTTCTTATGAAGGGGGAAACCTATTTTATGTATCAGACCGTAAAAGTGTTTATTTGTTCTCTACAGCTGTGCATTTTAACATGGGAGTCTATGGGGATTGACCCACTTTTGGAGCCAGCCTCAAGTGGCCACTATAGGAACTGCTTTCTTGGCACTTCCACTTCTCAGCCCCTGGAGGTTGTTGGTTTGGAGCCGCTTATATCGACACAGCCTTACCCTTCACAAAGGCACCCTTAGCTTGTCATTAGTAAGTGGCACCTAGAAAACAAAGATACAGAAAAGAAATGAACACAAGCAAAACAGTACCAGGTTTAAAGGGTGCGGCAAATTACTTCCTCCAAGAAAACAGTTTGTCCAGAAGTCACTGCACCACCATATTTGCCCCTGTCTTCAGTCTTTATACTGAGCTACGAGGATTGCTTTCTGGCTATAGATACATACTCGCACACAAACGTGAGAGTGATTTTGTCACACCGTTTCTTTAAGTCTTGGAAAGGACAAGTCCGCAGCCAAATGCCTTGTCTGGTGATCATGAGCTTTCTTTAAAATACTTCATGACTCCCTTAGTCTGATATTTGATGGCAGAATGACTGAAAAAACATTTTATTTTCACCGTTGATTGAATTAACCCATCACATGACCCTTTTCTGGAGGAAAGCGCTTCTGTGCTTCATTGTTAGGGTTCATTATTTATTAATGATTTTCTCCAGTGACGTATAAATCATCAGAAACACATGCTGTAAAAGACAAAAGACAAACAAGGTTAAATGAGTTAAGAAAATGGCTTTTTTTTTGTTTTGAAAAATTATCCCTCAACTTGTTTTTATATATATATGGGTTAAGATGCAGGGACTGTGTATGAAAAGTCCCATTTTGTAGCCTCCAGTTGGATATTTTGGCCTTTGCCATCTTGGTGTCTTGAAACCACGCATGATGAGCAAGGAGGATCTGACTGAAGATACAAGGACACATGCACACTCATAAGGTAGTGATTTGTTAATCATAAGGTAGCCACACTCTTAAGGGTATAACAAAGCACACCCTGATTTACTGTAAATGTAAAGATTAAACAAAGTCATGAATCATGTGAGAAGTAGGATCATTCTCTCATAGGCTTCCATACAAGCTGACTTCTTTTTGCTACCAGAGGAGTCTCCCCCTGCTGGCCATTAGAAAGAATGGAGGTTTAAGGCATTTTTGCTTTGGCTTCACTTTGGTTATATTAAAGAATGTCGTGTGCTACAATCAACTCAAGGAAAGTACATCTTTTGGTGAGAATGTCAAGGGTTGTGATATTATTTTGAAAAGAAATGAAAAACATTAACACCTATTGAGAAATTTCAAACAAATCTGACTCATTTAATTTTGCAGTAACTGTACTGACATTGACCCTCGTCTGCACCCCGCTGTAAGTTTCCTTAAAGTTTGAAATAAAAAGCAGTTAGTGACTTGTTAAAGTACTTGTCACTGTCAAACATGGCTTTCAGTCGAGTAAACCAGCTTTTAAACTGTTCAGCAACGTTCACTGAGGCCATAAATTATGCAGCTGTAACCACAAAGATGTGCAAAAGTGGAGTCATGTGTGCAGTTGAGGCGAGCTCTGCTGCTTTTAACTGTCGCTGACTCACTTTATTGGAGCATCACACGGTCAGAAAAAGCCTGTAAGTCCACTCTACAAGAAGAATCCTTGTTCAGACTTGTATTGAATTATGTTCCCACCAGGAGTAAAAGCCAAACTTGTAGACTCGACAGGAGGCCAGGAGCGCACAGTATTTCTTCTTTCCTAAAAGAAAACGTACCACTGGGCCTGATGCATGTTCCCCACTCTCTGGATATGAATTTACACTTGAATCCCTCCCACTGTGGCAGCTTGAATGATGAACATTGTTTTAATATCACGCCTATTTTTTAAGTCCTGGTTCCTGCAGACACAAAAAGGAATCATCTGGTTTAATGCTGCTAAATGAGTTCAACATAGTCCAAAGATTTTTGACTACATTTCACTCTGCATGGACAGCACAGGTAATGCTGTGTCTCTGTCCAAGGTGCTGACTGTGGAGCTGTCAGCACTGTGGGAGCTGTCCAAGGTGTTTGAAGAGTTTCGTGCTGACTGTAATGTTTCCTAACAGTGCGAAGCCCTCAGCCTGTGTCAAATCTTTGTTACTTAATCACTAAGACATTATTTGTTTCTGTCGACTGGGATATACAAACTGTGGGAGGTTTTTTGTATCATGCTGAGACTTTGACAGTGTTTTGGGAGTCCTGATCAGACGGATTAGTCTGATGTCTGTCTGATCAGGTGTGTTTCCATGTGATCAAAGTGTATGTGTTCTTTTCTGTTCAAGAGTCAGTTTACTGTACATGGAGGTATACACTTATTGGCCACTTTGTTAGATACACCTGTTCAACTGCTTGTTAACACAAATATCTAATTAGCCAGTCACATGGCAATAACTCAGAGCATTTAGGAATGTAGACATGGTCGAGACGACCTGCTGAAGTTCAAACTGAGCATCAGAATGAGGAAGAAAGGTGATTTAAGTGACTTTGAACGTGGCATGGTTGTTGGTGCCAGATGGGCTAGGGTTTACAGAGCATGGTCTGAAAAAGAGAAAATATCAAGTGAGCAGCAGTTCTCTGGGTGAAAACACCTTGTTGGTGTAAGAGGTCAAAGGAGAACGGCCAGACTGCTTCGAGCTGATAGGAAGGCAACAGGGTACAATTCACATGGGCTCACCAAAAACTGGACAGCAGAAGATTGGAAAAATGTTGCCTGGTCTGATGAGTCTCAATTTCTGCTGTGACATTAAGATGGTAGTGTCAGAATTTGGTGTAAACAGCATGAAAGCATGGATCCATCCTGCCTTGTATTAATGGTTCAGGCTGCTGATGGTGTGGGAAATATTTTCTTGGCACACTTTGGGCCCCTTAGTACCAACTGAGCATCATTTAAACATCACAGGCTACCTGAGTATTGTCGCTGACCATGTCCATCCTTTTATGACCACAGTGTACCCATCTTATATATATATATATATATACATATATATATATATATGTATATATATATATATATATATTGGCCGCAGGTATGAATGTGAGCGTGAATGATCATCTGTCTGTCTTTGTTAGCCCTGCAACAGACTGGCGACCTCATCTCTCGCCCTATGACAGCTAGGATAGGCTCCAGAGAGTAAGAAATGCTGCAATCCTTGCTGTGGTATTGGCATCTTAAAATGAATAATGCCTCAGACGAGGTATAACTTCATTCAAGGATCAACACCTTTCAAAGCAGAACAGCATAATTTTCACTTGGCCAGTATTCAGACCTGTAACTGTTCAGGGTTTACCATGATAAAGAATGAAAATGAAAGGCTTTTAAAAATTTGAAAAAATGAATGTGGTTGGCAAGCCTAACTCGGTCTTAAGCAAATTGTAGTTGGGCTGCTGGTACCTTCCCCAAAGTTCCCAAATCCAACAAAGATGAGGACACGCTTTCTAGAGTTAGGCTAGCTTTGTATTGTGAAAACTGAGAACCTAACACAGATCTATTAAAGAGTTTCACAGACTTTAAATCAAAGAAGAAAGGAAATCTAGTTGTCAGATTTCTAAGACCTTTGACAGCAGATATTCTGGCTTGTCAATGAAAAGCACAGACATAATTAATGGTGTAGAAAAATGCCTGCACTGCGTTGAGATGAGCTGTTTCTGGTAATGTAGTCTGGTTTACTGTCAGTGGAAAACTTGAGGAAACTGAGAAATCGCGAGTAAAATATGCTTCTCCTTTGTTTGTCCTGTTATGAGTCAAAATGTCACCACCCTTTCTTGTGGATGTGAGACTGGCCAAGCAAAAGGGACTGCGGACATTTTAATAATTCATATATCGACCCCGGCAGCGGAGAGCAGGTGGGATTCAGAGCTCCTGTTGAGGACCTTTTAATCAAGGGCTGGATTAAAGCAAGAGGGAACATCTAACATATGAGTCATAAGACCACCTGGAGGAGTTGATTATGTTTGCCATTTGAGTTGACGTTTGGCTCAGTGGGAAACAATGAGAAAAACCAAGGCCAGCAGAGAGGCCAATGCAAATCATGGACCTCTTAGCAGTCAGGAGAGGCTCTGAAATGGCTGTCCACTCTTCCACTTCATCACATGTGATTGTGCAATTGACATCCTACGTTTAACCTGCCTTTTTAATGACTAGGATTCACTCCCAGTGACTGTAGCCATTTCAAGACTACTAAAAGAAACCCCAATGAAAATATGTCCTCTCCATGTTTAGTGCTTTTCTAAATTGTAGTAATTATGACTGGGAAGATGTACAGATTAACCACTACAATGCATTTCAATTGGCTCCTTTCCTTCCCGTGCCACTATGCCAATACAGATCATGGGATACATGAAATTTGCCAAATTTTACTGCATTTCTCCTTCTAATAGCTTTGACTCAGTCTTCATTCTAATTAACCAATTTTTCCATTCATCATCTTAACCGTTTTTCGAATTTGTGGGGTCGTGGGGGTCTGGAGCCTATCCCAGCTGTCACAGGGCGAGAGGCGGGGTACACCTTAGATAGGTTGGCAGTCCACTGCAGGACTAACACATAAAGACAGGCAACCATTCATGCTTGAATTCACACCTACAGTTAATGTAGAATCACCAGTTAACCTAACATGTCTTTGGACTGTGGGAGGAAGCTGGAAAGAACCCAAGCAGGCACAGGAAGAAGATGTAAACTCCACACAGAAAGGCCCCAGCTGGCCGGTGGATTTCATCTTCTTGCTGTGAGGGAATAGTGCTAACCACTGCACCACTGTGCCGCCCTCAGTCTAATTAACACCAACCAAAAAACGTAAAATGTTTGCTCTTTGCATTATGGCTTTGTAACAATTTGGGCTGCATTTTGTGCATGAAACTTGCTACACAAATAAGGCTGATTGTTATTAATAGGAGTTAAATATACTGAGTATACTGTTGTTAAAGATATTTGAGGACCCATAATTTATCACTGTTTTCATTAAAGTTATAAGAAGCTTTAGTAAGACAGGAAGTCAAGGTTTGCTCACTATAGCCTTTTTCACTTGTCCTTCCCTTGAAATATCTCAGGGATTTGTGATAAGGGATCTTATTAGGCCATCTCAAGGTCGAGGTTACACTGACTGCCGATCCCATTTTAACTACCATTATACATGATTTCGGGAACCTGTGTCTGCTGGACGATTCAAGACTCACTGTCCAGCAGGATACTGTGGAGGTTTGACACCTTCCTGCTTTTGCTGTGTCTCACTGTGTGAGAGCTCCAGCAAGCTCCAGCAAGCCCCTGATTCAGGCATGCCACTCAGGCCAGAATCAGAAATTCTTTGTGTAATGTCAGATGTCCTCTGATGAAGCAGCAGCCATCAGTGTCTGACAGCTAATAAGCCAAATATTCTTTACAGTCCAAATTTAAAGGATTTTTCCTCCGTAAATAAAACAAACATTAAAAAAAAATTCATTTTCTACTGGTTTACATTCAGTACATCTCTCTACATCTGTGCTGTCACTTACTTTGACTCAGTTTCTGCCTTTCATCCTTTCACTCTATGTCCTGTGCTCTTTAAATGCCTTGGTGTCTAACAATATGCACAAAGGCTGACTGCCGTCAGCAGTGGACAGAGCCAGCTGAACTCTGGAGGCCTCATCTGTGTGTGTGTGTGTGTGTGTGTGTGTGTGTGTGTGTGTGAGAGAGAGAGAGAGAGAGAGAGAGAGGATGTACTGCTGTCTTCTGTCAGTGCACAGCTCTTACAAAGGACTGTTCTGCACACAAACACACACAAACACACACACAGATGCACAGCACACACAGACAGCCATGCATGAAACATAGTTTGCATTAAATACTTGATGAGGTGTGTGAGGCTGTCAGGCGTCGTTCTGCAGCTTGGTGAGAATACTTGTCGCATCCAATGAACAATTTTGCCTTGTGTAATGTCTCTTGAGCCTCAAAGTGGGGATTCAGCCCTGAGAAACAAAGTCCCAACAAGCTGCTTATATGTACGAACGTACATACAGCCTACCACAGTGTATAAAAACATTCAGATGATTACAAAGTGTTTGTGTTTAGAATAAGAACGCATGGGCTGCAGTGTGGCGACATTTCTGTTTAGTTTTCCTTAAGTGCAAATAATAGTACTAATGCTAATTTTTTACTAATGTCAAAAATTGATTTTCTTCTGCACTATCATGTACTATCATTCTGTATCAATGTGACACAATGTGAAAGTGGCACAAAAAACACTTTATTTATTGTTGAAAAGTTATAGTTAGAGGTAAAGTAACCACTTCGCTAAAGTAAGGGGATTTTGTTTGCCCCTGTTAAATCCTAATTTTTTTTTTTTTTTTACCCATTTATCCACCCCAACCTCCTCCCCAGACTTTTGTGCCTCTATAACAATACCACCCAACGTACTCCTTTGTAACAAATGTAAACATGTTTTCTTTTTTATTCTTCTTGGGAGGACAGTCTCACCCACTCAGCAGTTAACATAAGAAGACTGGCATATATATTTTTCATTGTACCAATAGCAAAGACCCAGTTCAATATTTTAAGGCCATGTGGTGCTCAAATGATGATACTTGAAGGTACATAGCGGGCCAATCGCAGCATCGAGTGTGTGTGAATGTCTGATTCTTTGCTTAGAAAACTTAAAGCAACCATAAATCTGAAGAGAGATTTTTTAGGGGGAATCTGACAAGCATTTCTGACTTGAAAAATGAAGCTGGAAGTGCCAAAAATAGCAGTTCCTCAAATGACCACTTTTGGCTCCAAATGTGAGTCAGTCTGCATAGAGTCCCATGTTAAAATGACCATCTCTGTCGCCCTCAGTGCACCGGTACATCCACCATCCTATTGCCATTTGTCATCCTTATTAACCTGCTCTCTCTCCTCTGATTTATTCTTAGTGCTGATTGGCTGCAGAAGGCTCACCGCACGCATACAAACCCAGAGAAGGCGGAGCATGGAGGTTGGCGTCCGGCGTCCCTCATCTCCATCTATATCTTATTCCTCTGCTGCTTTTGCAGTTTTTGTTTATTAATTATGAGTCAAGTTGGGAGTTACCGGCAGTCCTGTTTTCGGTTTTGGTTCTATTAGTTTAGCTTATTAATATTAGTGTAGGGGAGAAGCCTGAATCCATCGGCCCATTGTGTGGATGGTTCATGGTCTTCTTCCTCTTTTGCTTGTTTTTGCCTGGGCTCCCATCTCCCTTATTTGTGTTTGTTCTTTGTAAGCAAATATGTTTTTATTATTAAAATTTGGTTAAACTGCAGCAGCGTGGGGACATCTCATATGTTAGGTTCCTAGGAGTAATAGATTTAGGGAATGTAACAATCTCTATAGCTGAAGTATACATGTTTACAGCCTGGTATAGAAAAAATGTTCTCGGTGTCTAATTTTCATCTTTGTAACAACTGTAGGGGGGCAGGGGGATTGTTAAAATAACTCACTGTATATTCTATTAGGCCTTAAATTTACACACAGTTAGAGGCATGCTGCTTCAAAGGACAGGGGATTGCTGTATTGTCCAGTACTAAAAGACACTAAGGTCTTGGCTGTTTCTTTGGTAAGTACATTTTATTTTAGGACTGTTTAATGCTCGCTAAATGCACCTTTCCAACCAAGGTAGCTAGCCAAAGCTACTACCCCTTCACATCCAGTTTAACCAAGAAGGAGACAACCAGAATGCCAAACTTGAGGTTGAACAGTCTGAACAGCACCTATCGGCACAGTGGTACTGTACTTCACCGCTGGCTTCAACAAAGTTGTTCAGCTTGGTTGGTTTTGGTTTTTCAGTGGGATTTGTGGCCACTAAGAATATTACAGAATATACCAACCTTAAGGGGCATCCACACAGGAAGTGATTTGCATGTCATGCATCGCTTTGTCGCTGATGGTTGGTCGGTAGCAGATATTCCAGGCTCTGGTTGTCTAGGTAACTCTCTAATGTATTTACCATCCTGTCATATGTCAATCAACAGTATCCTTCGCTCTCATTGGTAGTTGCTTCAGTCGCTCGCCTTGAAGTTGAGAGAAGTGTAACTCAGGACCCTCCCACTTTGCATCACCAGCAGTTATTCTGCTTGTCGTCACTTGAAGTCTCTTAATGACTCTGGTTGCCACGTCATTGCAAATCGCTTCCTGTGTGGACACCCCTTTATCCTTTAAAGGAGACTACTGTTAGAATCCTGCAGAACATTTCTATCTTGATTCAATGAATATCGCAGGACATGATGACATAATAACTGATTATAGGTATTTGCTTTTAGTTGTGCACACACACACACACACACACACACACACACACACAAACACACAGATGAGGCCTCCAGAGTTCATTACAGGTCTCTGGAGCTGCACCTTCAGGCCAGATTAGTTTGAGTGACTCAGAAGCAACTCTCCTGCTGTGTAATTGAACACTACTACTGTACCATCTCTGCTCGCACACTTAAAGACACACACGCAGATGTGTACACGTGCATTGTGGTTATATGTGTAAATTGCACCACTGAGAAGAATTTGGGATGAAAAAGATAAGAAAGTTTGAGAAGGAGAGGTGAAGAAGGACTATTAAAGTGAGAGGAAAATAGGGGAAAGGAGCAAACGAGAGCACAGAGAGATGTGAGACAGAGGGGGTATGAAAGAGAGAATAAAGCAGGGAAGTCTTCTCTTTCCTTAAATACTCCTGCTGAGATGCTGCTCTGCTGATCAAACAACGAGAGAAAAGAGGTGAGGGGGCGCGCGTAGGAGGAGGAGAGAGAAAGAAAGATATATAGAGAGCAGAAGAAAGGGAAAGAGAAGCTGCTGAACAGAGAGAATGAAAAGGTAGGGAATAAGGGGGATAGTGAATGGTGGCAGTTGTCAAATTAGTATTGTAAGAGGTGTGACGGCAGGAGCAAAGCTTTGGCTACAAGATATTAGTGCCCTCTCAGCTCTCCAGCCATCCACCTCTTTTTTTTTTAATCTGTCAGGTTTTGTTTCATCACAGAAAAATCAGTCACATACCTGTAACAGCAGCAGAAACACTGACATCAGCCCTGCTGGCACTATGCTGACGTCAGTGACAGTGACGGCCGCCATCTTAGAGATCTACAGCAGGGAGACAGAAAGGAAGACACTGTTCAAGGGCCGGCTACTACTACTCACAGTGTGTATGTGTTTGTGAATGTATGACAGTTCCTTTAAATACCTAACAGAGTCTGTACCCCAGTGGACTTGGTGTCAGCCTCTTGACACCACCACACTCACAGACACACACACACACACACACACACACACACACACACATTTATACATAGACTGGACTGAAGTTCAGGCTTTAAGATAGACTGACAGTCAGAACACACACCTGTCACACTTTGAAAGTAACATTAGGTGATGTCACAGTGAATAAATTTTTAGCCTTTTGTCATGAAAGTTGAAACATGACAAAGGAGATAAAACGTGAAGTCAGTGGCTTTGTTGCTTTGTCAGTTGTTAAAGTAATCTACTTCATCATCAGCGCATGCATTTGAAATGTAAAAACAAAAATTGCTGTTAACACTGAATTCACATTTTTCAAAAGTCTTCACAAAGTTAGCACAACAACAGCCTCTGTGGACTAAACTGTGAATCATTTTTGCTTTGGCACATAGAGTGACCAGATATTTTAATATTCATGAAGTCTTTTCTCACCAACAAAACTCTTCAAATGTAGCTGCAGTCGGATGCTTTTGATGCTTTCGATTGGACAACACTACCAATTAATGCATTACTTATTAGCCAGTACATGACCACTAGTTTGAAACTAGCAAGGATTGATTAAGAAGAGACAAATACAAATTTCATCATAGACACTTCAAATAGTGGCACCGTTATCCTGGAGACTGTACTTTTTGTTCACTGTACAAGTGTAGAAACATGAACAACACAGCACCGACAAAACAGGTGAAGAGCATGGACAGAATACAGATAGTAACAGCACTGAAACACAAAACAAGGTCAGCATAATAAACAATACTGTATATTATCTATGGAGGAAAGGCTGTTTTTGAATGCAGCATATCTAAGTGCAGAGGTTCCCAGGAGATGGAGCCTCTCCAAGGCCTGTGCTGCTAACCTTGTGGTGCAATCCATTTATACAGTTTTGCCATTTAAAGACCTTTATGCAGTCAGTGTGCAGTCTATGAGCAGTTTTGTGCAGACAAGACTGACAGTTTGTCAGTTTATCTTTGTCAGTATGGTTTGTCGGTAGGGTCTGTTTTGAATTCTGACATGTCCCGTCATATATATGAGATACAGTTGTAGTCAGAAGTTTACATACACTCATCATGGGCATGAATGTCATGTTAATTTTGAGCTTTTAATGATTTCTTTGAATTGTTCTTCTTCCAGGGTGGAATGATTGCACAGCAGACATCTTTAATGACTTTAAAAAACAAGAATTGGGTGCACAAGTTTAAATTTATTTTTGTTTTTTTCTAATCCACACAGGGTCAAAATTATTTATACAGGCTCAAATATATACCTGCACCCCCACTAATATTTGTTTAATGTCCCTTAGCAAATTGAACCTTGACCAGATGGTTTTGGTAGCCATCAACAAGCTTCTGGCATAATTCTGCCTGGATATTTGACCACTCTTCTTGGCAGAATTAGTAGAGATCATTTAAATTGGTTGATTTTCCGGCTTTTAAACATAGTCCACAAATTTTCAATAGAGTTGAGGTCAGGGCTTTGGGAAGGCCATTCCAGAAGTTTAATGTTAGCCTACTTTATCCATTCCAAAACCACTGATGTGTGTTTGGGATCATTGTCCTGTTGGGACACCCAGTTGCATCCAAGTTTCAACCATGTAGCTGTTGATTTGTGGTGAAATTGAATTTGGAGGTAGTCCTCCTTCTTCATTATTCCATCCACTTTGTGCATTGTACCAGTAGCACTAACAGCAAAACAGCCCCAGAGCATTATGCTACCACCACCATGCTTGGCAGTTGGTACAGCGTTCTTAGGTTTGGAAGGAGACCCAAACTTGTACATATGTACAGTTGTTTGAACTTATGATCTTGGAATCTGCAGTTGTTTAGAAATGGCTCCAAGAGACCTTCCCAACTTGTGTACATCTACAGCTCTCCTTCTTAGATCTTCACTGAGTTCCTTGGACTTTCCCATTGTTCTGAGTATTGTCAATCCAATGAGTGCTGTCAAACAAATCCTTTTTTATGCTGGCAAAGAGAAACTACCAGTTGTAGTCAATCATGATCTCTAATGAGAAGTTAATAGGCCTTGGCCTTGTCAGGTTAAAAGACATTATAGAACCGTCAGCACCACTTATTAAAAGATTTAAGTGAATATAAATGTGTATAAATTTGAGCCTATATGTATAATTTTGAGCCTGTGTGGATTAGAGAGAATCCAAAATAAATTCAAACTTGTGCAAACCTATTCTGATGTTTTATTTATTTTAAATTACCATTTCATTTCATGGAAATTCTAAGGTTTTACAAAAAAAAAATCTAGTCCTTACCAGGTCTTAAAATTAGGTAAATACAACCTGAGGTGAGCAACAACACGTGACATATTACACCATGTCCTTATATAACAAAAATTTAGCCAAAATGCAGAAGCAGTGTGTGAAAAACAAAGTAGAACCACCTTTAGCAGCAATAACTTGAAGTAATCGTTTTCTGTAAGACTTTATCAGTCTCTTACATCATTGTGGAGGAATTCTGGCCCACTCTTCTTTATAAAGTTACTTCAGTTCATTGCTCTTACCTCAATTCTTTTCCTTTTCAGCCATTCTGTTGTAGATTTGCTGCTGTGTTTGGGATCAGTGTCCTATTGCATGACCCACTTTGGGCCAGGCTTTATCTGTTATCTGCCAGTCTTCCTACTGCTGGGAAGATCGGTGACTGTTTGAATATTTTCCACTTGTGAATAATCTTTCTTATCGTAGAATGATGGTCTTCAAATTGTTTGGAAATGGTCTTTTGACCTTCCTCAGACTGATGAGCAAGAACAGTTGCTTCTCTAAGATCAATGCTGACGTCTTTCCTCCTTGGCATTGTCTTAATGCACACCTGAATGCTCCACACCAGCAAACTGCCAAAACCTGGCTGCTACTTACCATCTTAATTCCTATGGAAGCAGTAAGGGTGTACTTAGTTTTTCACACACTGCTTCTGCCTTTTGGCTATTGTTGTTAAATAAATAATGATACGGTATAAAATGTGTTGTTGTTCACCTTGACATTTTATTTACCTATTTTTAAGACCTGCTAAGGACCAGATTATTTTTATTATGTCCTGATATGTAAAACCATTTTTTTTTTTTTTTTTTTTTTTTTCTTTATTTTTTTTTTTTTTTTTCTTTCTCCCTTTTTTTTTTTTTTTCT
>VUQI01057273.1:0-11650 GCA_015106735.1 Paratilapia polleni
ACTGATGTAAGACTATTAACAAAATGATCGACCTCTGTGGGAGAGAAGTTTAGGTAGCTGCTCTGCATTGTGTTGGCACATGGCATTGAAGAGGATAAAAGTGGAGGAATTACATCCTTAAACTTAGTTACAGCACTTTCAGAAAGACATCTACTGTAATAAAATTTATTCCCCACTGCTGTGTAATCCATTATTGTAAATTCAAAAGTTACTAAGAAATGATCAGATAAAAGAGGGTTTTCAGGGAATACAGTTAAATGTTCAGTCTCTATGCCATATGTCAGGACAAGATCCAGAGTGTGATTAAGACAGTGGGTGGGCTCATTTACAATTTGAGAGAAGCCAATCGAGTCTAATAATAAATTAAATGCAGTGTTGAGGCTGTCGTTTGTGGCATCTACATGAATGTTAAAATCACCCTCTACTACAATAGTTCTGCCTCTGTATCAATTTTTTGTGTGCGTCTTTTTGATACGGATGATGCACAATGGCTGGTATAAATGTAAATGGGTCAGTGCTATAGACTGTATCTCAAAGATGGACACAGCCACTGTAATGTCACCCATCGTTTTCTGGACTGTGCATTTCAAAGCTAAAGAATTTCAGCCACTGCCATGTTGGTTTTTTGGAGCCAATAATAACCACATTTAGACGAGAGGATAGAGTGCTACCTAATAATCTATTGCTAGCCAGCTTGGTTAGCAAGCTGCATCTGTAAACATTACAGATGCATCGCACAAGTAACAGACACTCACCAAAACGGAAGCACAAACATCTTGGATGCTCTTTACCACACAGAAAGCCATATTATTTGTCAGATAATTCCATTAAAAATGCACCAACAGCACAAACACATTGGAGGTGAGACCTAAGATATAGCCAGCTACAGATGTCAATAAAAGTAGCCAAATAACTTTAAGCCTAAATCCAAATGGCTGAGAGACTAAAACTGTTTTCACTGCTAAAGCTGAGCACCTTAACATGGGAGTTTATGGGTATTTACTTGCTTTTGGAACTAGCCTCAAGTGGCCACAAGAGGAACTGCAGTTTTTTTGGCACTTTGGCATTCAGTTTTTAGTCCCAGAGGCTGCCTCGTGGTCTGCCCACTCTCAACCTTTGGCAGTGTGTTAAATTATCCACAGCAGTCTAAGACTACAGCACATGCTAAATACCTTGTGAGGCTGTACTGTACAGCAGTGCATTGAGCCAGATATTACCATCTGTATGTTAACATGCTCACAGTGAGAATACTATGTGTTAATATAAAGCAGATGTAATGTTCATCAAGTCATAACTTCAATTATCAGCATGTTAGTGTACTTACAACAAAGAATAACTGAGCCTAACGGGAATGTTCTTAGTTTTTAAAATACGTATCAAACATATTAGAAAAACTGACTTTACTTGAAGGTGAGGAAAGATAAGGTATCACCAAAGGGGTTACATTCATCCTGAGGAAAACATGAATTTCTTTGGCAGATTTCATCCAATTGTTATTTAACCAGGGTCCCCAACTTTTTTAAGGCCAGGGACTTCTTACAGAGCAGAAAAAATTTCCCAGGACCCCCTTGTTGTCCTAACACCAGTTTAGCTTGTTTGGACGAAGTGGCATTTCTCCACGCTTGCCACATTACGGAATTAAGCCAAGTTACACAGCAGCAGAAACTGTTACACTCTGACAGAAGTGAGTGATTTCATGACAGATTGACGTGATGTGGCACAGTTATGTAAGAATTACTACAGTCCCAAAGATAACATGGGAGGGAGTAACTGATATCTGTATATATGCATTTTTAGTGATACAGCACAGTCAATTTATAGCAAATTATGTAGTACCTCCCTATGCGTATAGGACTGATAGGGGTGACTGGACTCTAGCATGAGAACCATGAGGTCTACCATGAGGTTTAGACATTTCACCAATAAATACCCACAAACATTAACCTCATGGTTTAAACTTAAAGCAATGTGATCTTCATAGTCAGTATCATGTATTGTCTGCGCATCTTGGGCAACTAAACCGAATTTCACAGCAATCCATCCACAGTTGCTGAGGAAGTTCAACCTGGACCGAAAGTAGTGGACTGCTCATATTAAAAATTGCCAAAGTTTTAAATAACTTCAGTGTATGCACAAATAATCCCTATTAGTCAAACTGTTTTTTCTACTCTTTACTCTGTATGCTGTAAAGTAAGTAACTCCACCCAACTGCTGTTCAAGCCTTCTTTTTACAAGGGGCAGCCAATTGGAAGAAAGTTGGCTTAGGAAAGGGAAGGGAGCTAAAACTGCTTGTTGCAGACAGAGGATGAATCGAGAAGCTGCACCAAGTCATAGTATAAGATAAATAAGGATTATGTTGAACTTTGAATCATGCAGCGCTACTCTAATAGAGTCCAAGAATTAAAGTATGGAGCTTGAAATTAGTATAACAGCCCCCACCTTTAATAACACTAAGTCCAGCCACTTTCACCCACCCACTACACAGTCCTTTACAACTCTTTTTATGAACTCTGAATTTAGTTTTTGACATTAAGTCAAAGGAACAGTAACGACCACGGTGTTAACACACGATATACCCTGACCTCTGCCCTGTCTGTATGTGTGGACATGGAGGTGTGACCCATCAGGTGGTGTGAAGAGTGTCAGACTTCCTCACCTGTACTCCATCACTTTGTCCCTTCTGCTTCTATTGTTTATTCTGCTGTGAGAGGTGGCGGGCTTATTCAGACTGGACCTAATAGCATGTTAATTGGTGTTAGATTAGATCAAGTTATCAGAAGCGTGAGCCGATCTGATCAGCTCTGCTGGCAGCGAACAATAACACAAACAGGAGTGGATAACAAGCTGAGAGCTGACAACTGAGACTATCAGCAGTGAAAAACAGTTTAACGGTGATACACGCTAAATTATATTGTGGTAAAATGATCTGACAGGCACTGATCATGTGAAACACTAACCTGCCTCAGCTCCTTATCCTCACTCAAAATCTCCCTCTCCTAATCCTCCCTCCTCTAACCATATTTCCTCTTTTCCTCTGCTTAATTGATCACACATTTTTCCATTATTCATGTGATAATTAGCAGCAAAGAAGGGATGAGATCATGGATAATAAGAAGAATAAATAACTGGGGAAATGTAATTTGAGTTTAATGAAAAGTCTGACTTGGAGGAGAACGAAAGACTGATGAAAGGAGATGGCAGCTGAAAGGTGTGTGTGTGTGTGTGTGCGTGTGTGTGTGTGTGTGGGCACTCAGGGCTGTTTCACAGAGAGGAGAACAAAGGATGACCTCATGCTTTACACAGCTACACACACATGCACATATTTTTTTTCAAGCCCCTTTTCGCTCTTGCTAACCTTTTCTTTGAAAATCATTTTCCCACTCCGGCCCATTTGTCCTTCATCTTTCCAACATTTACGACAACACAACAGATGACATTTACACTGCAATATGACCTCCATTCTCACCAACACTCGTACCACTGTGCCGCCTGCGAAAGATATGTCAAGTCCTGACTCTAGTTCATCTAAACGGGCTTGTCTCAGTCATGCAGAATTAGCCAGTCTCCTTCTCTGAGCTACAATGAGTGTGTGGTGGGAAAGGGTTAAATCCTAGGACTGCCAGAAGTGGGGAAAAAAACCCCACCTGCAGGAAAGTCTCAACATGAAAGACAACAACTGGGAAGAAATCTACCTTTCAGACACACCAGCTCCTCCTCTTGATAATGTACACAAGTGTAAACAGAGCAGCGTTTCCTCAGTCACACATTTAGACATGTAAGAACCTGCCTGTAGGCTGGTTGTACCTAAATATACCCTCAAAGCTCGAGCAGGACAAAAATACATCTCTGCTAATGTTCTCTCATTAACTTCAGATGATTAAAAAGTCACTAACTGAGCAGATAATGTGCATAAAATTAATCAGCAGCCAAACTTTGAATGATAGTTAAAGATCTTTGAGGATGTTTTCGCCCCCTGGAAAGACTTAAAAATGTCAAAATAGGAAGTATCTAACAGCCTCTCTGTTGAAAGCAGATGTCTAAGTTAAACTTATTCTATAGCTAAGAGAGCTTCCATGTGAGGGATGATGAGAACAGACTTGCAGTCTCCATACCTATGTTAAGATTATTAAACTATCTTTAAACATCAAATGTTAGAAAAACAGGAATCCCTCTCAGACTTTTAACTTCTCTCTGGCTCTAACTTCTCCAGTGAGGGAAAAGTTGGTCCTTTGGTCAGAGCTCATTTACAAATGAACTTTCCAGCACCCCAGGCTGGCCATGAAATAAAACCTAGAAGACCTGTGATTCATCTTATCGACACTAGATGGTGATAAACGCCCTGTTTGGAGTGATGGAGCAATGGTCAGTTCACAGTGTCTTCCACAAAGGCAGCTTACCCTGAAGTCACTGAAGCTCTTCAGAAAGTTTCAGCAGCATAAGAGTTATTTGAACATTTCCTTCCTGTCCTTTCAGGTACCCTGGGCCTGGGCTAAAACGACTGCACCCCGGCACAGAGTCTAGGAGCAACAAGCCTCCTGAGCCAGTCATCAGCCAGATCATAGACAAACTCAAACACATCAACCAGGTGAGCTGTGCTCTTTTATTTCCTTTATGGTTATGGAGTTAAAGTCATTCTCAACTCTGTAGAGGTGGAATAGTTCATCTTCCCATCAGTTCTACTTCTTGGCTCACAGTTGGACGTTCATTCCCAAGATGCTGGAGCTCTGCAGCTCCTGTGGGGGTCAGCACAAGCCAGTTCAATTCAATTCAGTTTTATTTATATTGCGCCAATTCACAACAACTGTCGCCTCAAGGTGTTTTATATTGTAGGCTACAGACCGTACAATATTAGACAGAAACCCTAGCAACCTGACGACCCCCTATGAGCAAGCACTTGGTGATGGTGGGAAGGAAAAACTCCCTTTTAACAGGAAGAAACCTCCGGCAGATCCAGGGTCAGGGAGGGGCAGCCATCTGCCAGACCGGTTGGGGGGGGGGGAAGAAGGGAGCAGAGGGAGACAGGACAAAAGACACACCCAGCCAAGTAAAGATGTAAAATGAGGATGCTTGGTTTATCTTTTTTTAAGGTGATGTCGACATCTTGCTCTTTTTAAACTAAAGGCAAAATACTTTTGACAGGAAATTTTTGAATATCGTGTATCTCATCAGCGCTGCTGAAAAAAAGCTCTTCCTGGACACAAATTCACCCGCATAGCAGCCAGCATATGAAAGCCGAAGCCCCCATCTTTTTCACCGCTTCCACTAGCATACAAACCACCTTTGGAGTGGGCTGGCTTTGTGCAGAGATGCAGGATCGAACTCACATATCAGCCCACAGATCAGCCAGCACTTCCTGGTTCTTGGTGGTTGCACTTGTAGCTGTCAACACTTCCAGCTGACCA
The DNA here is from genome assembly GCA_015106735.1 of Paratilapia polleni. Lineage (NCBI taxonomy): Eukaryota > Metazoa > Chordata > Actinopteri > Cichliformes > Cichlidae > Paratilapia > Paratilapia polleni. Next base: position 5,403 of record VUQI01057273.1, read on the forward strand.
CCTACACCCCCCCCCCTCACACATGCATATATACATGTCTGTATGTTAGCATGTGTGTGTTTCAGCTTAAGGGGGCTGCAGACCTGCCTAGGTGTATTACAATCCTTCTCCCCCGTTTAAACAACCTGGGAGATCTAAGAAGTAACTATGGACCCTTTTCCACTTCCCACTGACAACCAGAGACCTCAAGAAAAAAATTCAGAGGGCTTTGGATTGAAACAATGTAATTTTATCATTTACCTTTGCAGTGTTACTTCATACATATGTGTTAAATACCTCCTGCTGCCTTCAAAGGCCCCCATATATGATTCATCCTGGCTCTAGATGTCGTATGCAACTGAAATGATCATTCCTGTTTAAAAACATGGGTCTTTTTTTTTTTATATATATAGCTTTGGCCATCTTTTCTGTCAGTTATGAAGACATTGGACTCACCAGAGAAATTTCTTGAGGTCCAGTGGGGAAAGGAAAAAGCCAGCTGTTTAGCCAGATTGTCAGAACCTTTTTATTTGGTGCTAAAACTAAAAGAGAGCAAAAAATGTCAAAAATAATCCCTCAGAGCACAGGAGGACTGCATACAAACACAACCAGGATGGCAGTTTGTAGACTAGGATGGATGTTTTGCGTAATAATTTTAGTTTTAGTTTGTTTTCTCTTCCAGGTATGTTTTTAGTGACATGAAGTTTGTGTAAAATTACTCTGATCGCCTAACTGTGCGTTTCTTGCCCTTTTAGACTTCTTTTGAGCAATTTTGTACACTATTATTATAAATAGGAATGTGAGCCAAAATTACCAAAATAAAAGCCAAGCTGTAATAAACCTGAATTATCCTTTAAGCTTAAAAACACAGGACATACTCTTTAATGTAATAAGCCTTCCAAAACTTCCTGCATCGGCATGGATAAACAATTGTAGCCATATGATTACAAGCAGAGCTGCTGCAGTGCAGACTGTTTACCGTGTGAATCGGGTTCCTGATAGGCTTTTGATGAGATTTTGCAAGAAAATGCAGTTTAGTGAAATGACCGAGCTCATTGTGTTATAGACATTCAGACAATCCCTTAGAAGCATGAATGCAGTCAAATCAGATGCTCTCAGTAACCTAATTCTCATTTCTAATTGGCTCCCATGTTGTACTGATGACGTAGCAAACATGTGGACGTTTATGGGGTTTTTGATTCTGTTTACATAAACGGTTAATATTTATGCAGATTGGCCATTCGCAAGGGAGCTTTTAGTCTCATATCTGATGACCATGCAGCAGAGTCAAGCGTGTTTCTGCTTCAGCTCTCCTTCCCTTCAGATCTTGACTTCAATGGGCTGGATTAACATCTGACAAAAGAACGACTGCACTTGATTGCATATTTCATGTGCAGTAAAACTGTTCATGGCTCACAGCCATGCTTTTTTCCCCCCATTTGTGCAGAAATAGGATTACACTAATATTTTTGAAACCAATCACCATTACACTAGAGTGCACAACATGGCAGGAACACCTTGCAGTATTGTGCAATCCATTACAGAAGTCCTGCAGTATATTAACCCACTGGGAAGTTTAGAGTATTGGAATTTTTAGGGGCAAATAGCTCGCTCAAGTTTATCTTAGGGGTAATTTATAATGTTCTTGTATCCTGTCTTATCAAAATATATGAAACTAATTAGTTTTCATTTGTAAAACTACTGTGGTTTCAGTTATTTATGCAGTTCTATGAGGCTGCACTGAAAACACAGCACAGTGACAATGCTCACATGCACAATGCACATTTTCCTGATGAACATCTAATATCCAAACACTGCAAATAAATGTATTGTTGCAAGTTAGTGTGCAGCAACAGTGGCTATGCTACCATGGAACTAGATCTAATGTTTAGTATTATCACTGTGTTAGTCTGGCATGTCAGCATTTGCAAAGTGCTGGAGCCCGACCTATTGGCCCAGTAATTTTAATAACGGCCATTACCTATCAGATATATTGTTATCTGTGTATGTGCTGCTGTGTATATGTTCTAATATGAAAAGTTCTTTTTAATGTATAGAATATAATAAAGAAAAACATGCTTGGCTAACTTAGATAGGGTGTCAATAAATAGTTTGTCTAGCAGATGGCTCTGACTCCACTGTTTACTCTTAGAACTGTCTGCAGCACATGTAGCAGAGTATGCATCACACCTGAGTAGGTAGTTTGAAGTCAGAGTTAATTTGTTATCTAGTGAAATAAATCATTGTGAAGTTGATGACAATAACTGCCTTAGAAACAAAATTTGGTTGGGGTAGCATAGTACTAACATCCTCTACTCCTCTCGTACGTCCGCTGAACGTTTCAAATTTTGTAATACTAACGTAAAAACATAAGACCAGGGCCCTAAAAATGTTACATTTGATATGTAATATAATCAGTTTTGATATATGCTCATGGTTATGTTAGTTAAAATACATCGTATTTACATTGTTCTATAACGTTACCACAAACATTGCAGAAATGTTGTCTGGTTATTTTGCCACCACAGAGTAATGTTGATAATGTTGCAACTTACCAAATTATGACAACTTGATTGCACATTTCATGTTGAATTAAGAAATGGGCCCATCATTTTTCTCTTTTAATATATCTCAACATACAATCATGTGGAAAAAAAGGTTTTTCACAGGACTCTGTACAGTCCTGTGAAAAACTAAGTACACCCCATGATTAAATAGCTTATACTTCAGCAGCAGTAACTTGAAGTAATTGTTTTCTGTTTGACTTTATCAGTCTCTCACATTAATGTGAATGCATTTTGGCCCACTCTTCTTTGCAACGTTGCTTCAGTTCATTGAGGTTTGCAGTCATTTGTTTATACACAGCTCTCTTAAGGTCCCACCACAGCATTTCAATCCGGTTAAGGTCTGGACTTTGAGTGGGTCATTGCAGCACCGTGATTCTTTTCTTTTTCAGCCATTTGGTTGTAGATTTGCTGCTGTGCTTGGGACCACTGTGCTGTTGCATGATCCAGTTTGGGCCAAAATTTAGCTGTCGGACAGATGGCCTCACATTTGACTCTAGAATACTTTGGTATACAGAGGAGTTTGTGGTCGACTCAATGACTGCAAGGTGCCCAGGTCCTGTGGCTGCAAAACAAGCCCAAATTATCACCCCTTCACCACCATGCTTGGCAGTTGGTATGAGGTGTTTGTGCTGATATGCTGTGTTTGGTTTTTGACAAACATGGCACTGTGGATTATGGCCAAACATCTCCACTTTGGTCTCGTCTGTTCCAGAAGTCTTGTGGTTTGTTCAGATGCAACTTTGCAAACCTAAGCTGTGCTGTCATGTTCTTTTTAGAGAGAAGAAGCTTTCTCCTGGCAACCCTTCCAAACAAGCCATACTTGTTCAGTCTTTTTCTAATTGTACTGTCATGAACTTTAACATTTAACATGCTAACTGAGGCCTGTAGAGTCTGAGATGTAGCTCTTGGGTTTTTTGCAGTTTCTCTGAGCATTGCACGGTCTGACTTTAGGGTGAATTTGCTGGGACGTCCACACATCTGAATGCTTCAGACCAGCAATCTGCCAAAACCTCTGCTTTTATAGAGGTGCTCACCCTTGCTGATGATCAGTTAATCAAGTGCATTTGATTAGCAGCACCTGGCTGCTACTTACTCTCTGAATTGGTATGGAAGCAGTAAGGGTGTACTTAGTTTTTCACAGGAATGCACAGAGTCCTGTGTAAACTTTCTCTTATGACTGTATCATATATATTTATATGTGTATAAAGATATTGGCAGATATATTGATATCAGGTATTTGTTGGGCTCTACGAAGTACAGACAAGGCTGAGGAAGTTTTAAAGTTATTGAACAAAAACTCGGATTCCTTACAATTCATCATAATGGACGACATGGATGTCTGATTTAGTGGCAATCCATCCACTAGTTGCTAGTATTATTAGTTGAGACATTTTACTCACAACCACAGATGTTACCCCTGGTTGTGCTAGAGGAAAAGCAAGAGGATCACCAAAGTCCTTTGACATAACTGGCTACATAAATGAATGTAATGCAAACATTTTACCTGCTGATTAAAACTGTCACCAAACTCAGTGGGATACTTCCTTTGAAAGGCCATGAATGTCAAATTGCCAAATGCCAAATTTCAAATCTGAACCCAAGCTGTGTATTACTGCCTTGACACCATCACCATACCCAGAGCTGTACTGCTAGTATGTCTGAAAAGATATCTGTCAGTAGGGAAGGATGAAGTCCCTCTTCCCCAGAGAGGCACAGCCTTAAACATACTTTATAATCCTGCTAAATGTTTATTGACTATACACAGTATTTCATAGTCCTGCTCTCTGCTTGCATATTGTAAACAACCACTGAGGCCACTGGAGAAAGTGATGTTGTTTAGTTAAAAGCAGTTTTACAAGTTCTCCGCCTCCCCGCCAGTTGAAAGACCACCAGCTCCGGATGATGCAGGGCTAAAAGCAACTAATTAACCATGTGATATGAAAGCGCAGGGCCATGGCTTACAGATAATTACTTTCATCTGCCCTGTTTATATGCAAAGTGTATGAGAACAGGCCAATAGTGAGAAAGTAATGTTGTGTAATGGTCCAGGAAGGCAAACAGCGGAATGCCATGTTGATTAAAACCTGCCGTGTGTCAGTCCCATGGTGTTGTCTGTGTTATGATCATGTTCAGATGAATGTGTACATTTAAGTCCCGGATATGCATTCAGCTCTACATGCAGGACAGGGGTCACTTGCATACAGTCCTTTACAAACCCTATAAGGCTCTTTTTCTCCTGCACAAGTTTTCCATTTGAATGAACATTATTCTCCTTTTGGCTGGAGCAGTGAACACGATCAATGGTTCTTCCAGCTCGTACTGACCCACTTTCAAAAAGCGAATCAGTCCCAGACCACAGTATGTAAGACTGTGTCATAAAATATAGGGGCTACACTCTCCAAGAGTGAGGGGAATGTGGGACCCCTCCAAAAAAATCTACTTCCTTCCAACTTTAATCCCCCTGATGTTTCATTCCTCCACTCCTAAGTGCTCCGTGACGATGGCCCTGTTAAATGCAACTATGCAGCGGAAATGTGTCATTTCTCACGTTGTCAGTGTTGATCAGAGTATCAGCAGATACAGAGACAGTTTGGCAGGGGGACCCTTGCCTTTGTGCCTCTGTGAGGCTAAACTAAACACCATAAGAAAAGAAAAATTCAGAGCCGGTCGCCTCAGCTTATAAAACAGCGTTTTCTCACGCCTGAAGCAGTTGATGTCATGACTGAAACGTAGCCAAGTTTAAAGTGAGCTGCACACTATAAACAGATGAGGAGAAATGGCTTTCTCCTTCAGTTATTGCTTCTTGACTTGGAATCTTTAAACAGTGCAGGACTGTGAGGAGCCATGGACATTTTTGTGCATGCGAACACTGTGTAACAAATTCCCGTGTGAGGTCCTGTCTGTATATGCAATATGAGCTGATAAAGACAAAAGTACTTCAACACGCTCTCCCCGGCTCTGACGTCAAGTTGGTGATGGTTCTTTGATGCCAGACTGACGAGTCGTCTTCGTTCTCTTGCTGAGAAGTGGACTGTGTGAACGTGACTCCGCATTAACGCTTTCATTTTTCGTGAAGTTCCCGTGTGGACGGACATAACTGGAGTTAGCGCTCTTAAATTAGAACATATTATCTTGATGATGTGTTCTTGTTCTGAGGGGATTAGTTTGTTTTTTTCTGAACATCTGTTTAACTTCCCAGAGTATCATGTTTCTCCACTGAACAACTAATCTGGCAGGAGATGGTTGAGCTAGTGGCAAAATAGAGCAATTATGTGATTGGTCTTTGATTACAGAGCGTTTCATTTGTCAGATGAGTTTGCCATTTGGAGGGTCAGACCTCCTGGGATTATTCTGACAGCCCTCTTTTTGGCTACATGACACTCTTTGGAGAGCTTAAATTTGGACTACTATGTATAGGAAAGACATATTTTATGAATCAGTTTCATTAAAACATCTGTTTGATCTGACACTGTTATAATTGCTCTGTCATTTGAAAAATAACATCTTCACACTGCGAGCCAAAGCTTTTATTTTCACTTATTTGAGCGTTTTAGCTTTTACTTCCATCGTTCTCTATCCCTCCCTGTTCATTTCGGTTCTTTCCATCTCCCCAGCTGTGCTGAGTTGTGTGTGACAGACTACAGCGCTGTCGCCCTTCCCTCCTCCAGCCCCTCAGCTTCTATCCCTCCCCTAAACCCCTAA
>VUQI01057273.1:11670-26069 GCA_015106735.1 Paratilapia polleni
AAACCCCCAAGACCCCCCCCCCCCCAACAGCTTCCCAGACTAATTGAAGCCAGAACCTGGGAAAATCCTGCAGGTAGGACAGGAATCCAGGGTGGAAAATAAACCAGATCCCGAGCACCACAAATTCCATCACGCAGTCTCACTTCCTCCGAGCCACCAGAGCCTGGGCAGCATGCGCTTGACACCTTGTGCATGTTCATACAGAATGCACTCTTTAATTTATAACTCACAGAAACACTTATGCTGAAACAGTGTGTACGCTTATAGTAATTAATTGTGGACATATTACAGCTCATACATGGCAGAGACATATATTCATACATATGGCTATAAAATAAAGGAACAGTTGACTGAATAAATACAGAGCTATGTGCATTGTTACTACAGTAGAGATAAAATGGAAGCTGCTTTGTGACAGGGCCAGCATGCGGTGGCCTTTTCCTACAGGGTGTGCTTACAATCAGACAATTAGACACCATGGGTGTCAGACTAGGCCTGCTGTTTTGTAAACTTACACTTGCTAACCTAGTCATTATGCTCGTTCCAGTCAAAGAGACTGACTTGTGTTTGATGTTATTTACTGAGGGTTTTTGAAGCCTTATTTAATATCTCCCCTCAGGGCCTTTGTCCTCTTGCCCTACTCGTTTTTTGTGCATGTGAGGTACAACAGCTCGGAAAGCAGAGGGGAAAGAAGGGCTGCTATATTTGTGAACAGCGGGTATAAGCCATGAGGGTTCTTTAAATGAAGTGTGACACCTGGTGTAAACCTCTGAATGGCTGCAGGGCGTTTGTGTAGGCAGAGTTGGTACCCCCTGTTAGAGCACCATGCACGCATGTTATCGTTTCGTTTTCCGGAGACTTATGACTTCATGGTAAGTTTAGGATTTGAGGAGTTATGAGGAGTTATGGTGCCTTAACTTGAGAAATCCAACCAACAGATGCCACCCCCCTCTTCTCAACATACACACACACACGCGCACACATGCACACACACACACACACACACACACGCACGCACACACCCTTCTCCTACCCCAGGCTTTCTCCCCTGCTGACTGTGAGGTCAGACAGAGCATGTGAGGGCCCTTTTCCTCCCAATTAGTCTGCCTGCTAATGAGGCCCAACCATCCCTTCTACCACTGCCATCCATTCCTCCTTACCTCTATACCTCCACCTCTCTCTCCATCCTTGCCCCCACCCCACCCCACACACACACCCACACACCACAATCAATCCTGAGGCCCACACCGCCCCTTTGCTCCCACACCACTACCACCCCACTGGGTGTAATTATCACGCAGCCGGCTTATAAAAACCCTGCAGCACAAGACAGGCACTCGCCTTGCTAAGCAGGAGCACCAGCGCAGGGTATTTTTACCTGTGACTCTGAGCTGAGGGCTTTTTTTATTCTCTTGAGCTAATTTTTCTTTGCTGATTCTTTGCTTTTTGTTGGAACTGTCAGGGAAGCGGACAGCTGAGTCTTCCTGCTGCATTCTCACACTTGGTGTCACTGGGCACAGTCATATGTTGCTGTGTAACAGGATACCCCCTCCCCATAAAGGTCACAGGTCACACTTCCTGTTTCCTGTTTCTGCTAGGTCATCATAGGGTCTTATCCGTGAGGGTCAGAGACCTCCTCTGTTCATCCTCCGCCTTTTGTTTGGGACGGTGGTGCTCTGGGGGGCACAGCTCAATTGAGGCTCCCCTCTGGACCCGTCAAAGTGTCAGCACTCCCAAATTTGATCATTCCCTCACATGCTCCCTGCCTTTTCATCTTGTCAGACCCCTATATCTTTGCGGTTTGTGGTTGTTCTCTGTCTCTTTTACCCTTCGACTTTTCTCTTTCTATTATCCAGCACCTTCTATTCTCCCTGTGCTTCTGCTAGAAGCCAAGCTAGCCTCCAGCACATCAGCTGATTGCAGCTCACACAAGTACAGTCCCCCTACCCTTTATTATCCACTTACCCAAGCGAGCGTCCGCCGATTCCCACTAGGTGTGATCATGGGACATGCAGTGACAGTCTGCTGATGTTGAAATGGAGGATTTCTGAGCAACACATGACTCTGGAAAGCACAGCGATAACGTGTAAAGCAGGCGAGCAGCAGACAAAAAGAGATTGTCTGACAGGGTGTAATCTGATTTGGCAACCAGCGGCCTGAGCAGGAATGAGACTTTTTAAACTATTAAACCCCATACAGACAATCAGGCACATTCACAGACATAAGTCAAGATTTTCATTTGGTTAGCCTTAAAAAAGATTGAAAATTGCTGTCATACCAGATATATTTAATACTGGAGGGAGTTAACCCTCTGTGTACATGCGCCGCCTTGATCTGAGCCGAGTATGTTGGAAAACAAGGTTTTACTCTCCGAAAACATGAACAGTTTATTTAATATGAATGTATATTGATTCTATTAGGGGAGCCCCTGGCAACATCATCTAAACATCCATTCAGGATTCAGTCCAAACATCTAGTCTAGAAATAGAGTTACGGGCTAAGGTGGAGCAGAAACACGCCCAGTTTAACACAGGACCGGAGAGCTACTTTTTTTTTTTTCCTGCGTGTTCTGTTTCCGACTGGAATGAACATCAGGAAATTAATTTTGTCTGCATTAACTGTCTGAGGCTGAGCTGCCGTTGCGTGACATACTCGACTGCGGACAGATAGAGGAAGACAAGAGGGTGAGGGGAGAAGAAACAGAGAAGAATGAGACAGCACTGGTCCTCCTCCTCTTTACATTTCACATTCAATAAAAGTTGAGTAACGAGTCGAGGAGAGCGGGTGGGAATGCAGGGCAGGCTGTGCCGACCCAAACGCCGCTCTGCCCGCCAAGGAGCTTTCCATGACTCACTCTGTGGAAAGTGCCTCCTGTCATTCCTCCGGCTGTCTATCTGTCTCTAGTCTCCCATGATGTGCCTAATTCATTTCCACTCTCATGCCGTTTCTCTCCAGGCTTCGAGCTCTAAACAAGAATGTCTGCCAGCATGATAGAAACACAGCAGCTCACGGGACATGTGGGGATTAGATGCAAGGAAAGTCCATTTCCTTCATTTATCAAGAAAAATAGTCTGCGATGAAAAGTGTTTGTCTAACACAGTGACCTGCACATTTGCTTTAAAAATGTGCTGTACCTTTTTTTTGTACTATAGGAGCTCTGATATAAATAGGAGACAGTTAGAAACTATTTTTAACCAGGGCCTGGAAAGCACATTAGAATTCTGCCTGTTACAGGGTGACATAAAAAGACTGATTAATTTAAGGATAATAGAGTTTATTATAATGTGGGTCTAATTTTCTTAGTTCTGGACACAAGTTCTGTTGGTTATAACAGAATTGCACTCCCCAAGTACATTTCTGAAATGTGGCAAACATTGTTTAGAAGAATTCTAATAGGCTAACACATGCACACAATCAGACAATTAATAGCCAGAGAAACAAAGGAGAAGAGTTAGTACCTAAATGATCAAAATATCCATTTGTGTACAAATTGATCTCCTGTTCAGCTTTGACATGCCGGGCTTGCCATAGTTGTGCTTAGGCAGTTTTGTCTGTGGAAGGAGGGGTTATTACTGACATTTCAGGTTCATTATGAGTTGGTTTTACTTCCAGACAAAGATTAGAAAGTTTAGAAAATGTGGCTAGACTGCTTGAGCGCAACCCATCTGTCCATCAAAACAATTGTTTCCTACCCGATGAGACTTGTGGCTAATATTTTAGCAAACATTTTCCCACTTACACATACAGAAGACATTCAGCAACGTTAACATTTATTCTGAGCCATGTTTCTGGCCACAACCCTGTGAAGTCCAATATTCAAATTCAAATTCCCCTTCACAGGGTTTTTCCTGCAGAGGAAACATTTTGGTGTACATCAAGAAAATTTTGGTCTTCAAAGGAAAGTCAGCAGGATTGTGTGAAAAATACAGTACTGTGCAGAAGTCTTGAGCCACCCCTCATTTCTTTATATTTTACTTGGAAATGGGAAATGGGTGCAGCAGTTTATTGAAACATGGAAACATAAATGGAAAAACAGTATATAACCTGATGGTACTTTTCTGTGTTCATAATTCCTCCACCGTGTTTTACAGATGGCGGTAGACACTCATTGTTGTATCTCTCTCCTGACCTCCTTCATACATATTGACAACTATTTAAACCAAACATTTCAAATTTGGATTCATCACTCCATAAAACCTGTTGCCACTGATTTTCAGTCCAGTTCTTGTATAATTTGTCATACCTCAGCCTTTTCTCCCTGTTTCCCTTCCTTAAGAATGGCTTCTTGACAGCCACCCTTCCACTGAAACCATTTCTGATGAGGCTTCAGTGAACAGTAGTTGGATCAGTTTAAGGGCCAGATGTATCTCTCAGGTCCTGTGTCAGGTCTTTGTTGGATTTTTTCCTATTTCTTAAGGACATGACTTTAAGATACTGTTCATCTGTTGGAGGTTTCCTCAAATTTTTTAAGAACACACTGCACATCATGCTAAGATATGCCAAGTTTTCAGCTAATAGCGCTTTGGGAATCACCTTGTTGGTGCCAAAATACAATTTTATGGCTTTCAAACTGTGTTATCTTTGGCATTTTTCATAGATTCAACTAAAGAAATTGGAACAAATTATGTGTTTTTGCGAAAGGCTGTTAGTAACAAAGTGCCTAAAGATACTATTTAAAATTGGTTCTTTGCTAAGTTGTCTGTTATGTGTAGACACAACACTGGTTCATCCCTTGAGTTAGGTCCCTTTTTGATGCTTGGATGATTCATAGGTCAGTGTTAAGTGGTTTAACAAACAAAAAAAACATTCCTCTGAAAATGGTCAGGTACAAGGACTAGACTGAAAATGAGTGAAAAATCAGCCAATGTCCAAAGAAAAACTTTAAAGACCTTCAGAAAGCCTGGAGAACTATTGCTCAAGACCACTTTAAAAATTAGAAGAATGTCTGGTTCCTTGGAAGTCAAATATAAAGAAATGAGGGTTGGCTCAAGACTTTTCCACAGTACTTTATTTGTAACCTTTTTTTTCCAAGTTGTGGTGTCATTTACTGAAGCATGATAAATATTTTATCAAATGGCCAGAAATAACAGGAAAATGCATAAACCTCTGCTAAGTGAGGTAGTAAAGACCCACTGCCTTATCTGTATGCAGACCAATCGTGTTTAAGTGTGTACTCACCCCCCAAAGGCCTGTTTTAACCCAGGAAAACCCTTGCTTCAGTACCCTCCATAGTCCTCTGGTAAACCTTCACTTCCACAGCAACTAATAATGCTGCTTACTGATGAAAATCCACTTTTCATGTAGCCCATCCTCCTGAAAGACACTAAAAAGCTTTGTAGTATAGAGGAAGACTGTGGGCTTGCCACTACTAGTGACACCTTTTCACCCTTTCACATAGCCCAATCATGATCTATTTTTAATACATCGTGACATTGTGACCTATTGTGTTTTTTTCTTACTTTCTGCCATATATGGTCAGCATATGTACAAGTACTCCCTGTGAGCCATAAGTTCAGGCGTCAGACTGCGCTAAACACTTAATTTTAGACATTTCTTTTTCCTACTCTTCAATCTTTACATCAAAGAGAGGATGAAGAAGAAAGCTGCATTAAAGGGAGAGGAGCTAAAACTGCTTGTTTCAGACAGAGGATGAACTAAGGGGCTGCCCCAATGCTCAGTGTAAGATAAATAAAGAGTATTTTGAACTGTGAATGATACAAAACTACTCTAAACACGTCCAAATTTTAAAATATGGAGCCAGAAATAAGCATAATAAGTCCCCCTTTAAAGCACTGAAACTCCATAAATCAAGTCAGCTAATTTCATCACTGTGTCACTGATTGCCTCCAGCTCAGAACAATTATGGAAACCATCAAAACTGTGAAACCATTTCTTTTCTTCTGAACGTATAGGAGGTAGTCTGTTTGGGAAACTAATCCTTAAATTCTGTAGATTAGATTTGCAGGTGTGATGCAGATGTGTTGAAGCACTGATAGAAACACTGAATGCTGCAGATTCCATCTGGGCCGAGTCACAAGCAGCATGTCCAGACAAGTCCAGTGCATGGAGAGGAGGACATAACACAGGCCCTGATCCCAATCACAGACACTGTGAAAAAAAAAGCCTGTTTTTCCATGCACTTTTCTTTTTTTTTTACTCATCGTCCCCCGTTTGACCATCACGCATTCAACCAGGCTGGCCCTACGTTTAAACATTTACTGTGACTAATGGGAATGTGAACCAGGATCTCAGTGCCAGCTCATGTAGACCACAGCTGATGATCAGGGAAGCAGGTTGATTTCTATCAGTGCAGGTCAGCCAGTGGCTCTGAGGCTCAGCTGCAGCTGTCGTGTTGAACAGTGACCCTGTGTGGAGTTCATGTCATGTGTGGGAGGCAGTGACAGACTTGTGGTTTCTGTGTCTCTGTCTGGGCTGGCCTGCATTGAGCAATCTGCCACATGTTTGGGCTTTGTGTGCAGCCTTTGAGCCCATGTTTCCTTGGTGTGACTTGCACTTTTGTGTTAAAGGGAGGTGAACCCTGTGGCGTGCGGGATGCCTATGGTCGAGCTGATTACATGTTCTGTGTGTCCGGCTGTCTGTGGAAGCCAGCTCCCGATTCAACTCTCGAAACAGAGGAGAAGAAGAGAAGACAGAAAGCGCCAGATTTCCTTTCGTAATGGAAAACATGCCGAACATTTCTCCAAAAAAAATGTCCCTTTTATTTGTTTCCTCCCTGCTTCCTTTCGCTTTGGGTTTTTTTTTTTTTTTTTAATTGCAGAAGATTCCAGTACAGAGCTGCTTGAGGTTTCTCCCTCTTGTGGTAAATCTGGATGCTCTTGGCAGATCACACAGTGGCTTTGCCATGCCAAAAGCGCAGCGTCACTTTCGACACAAACATACACCCCACCCCTACATGCTACCGCAGCAGTGGCAGAGGCAGACAGCCAGTGGGCAGAATCCACAGTGCCCTGCCACAGAGGCTCAGAGAGAGGTACTGCCCTGTCACTCCCCCCTGTGGAGAAGGGCCACCAGCATGCCTGCATAGCCAATTTCTTTTTTTTAATTCACAGAAACCTGTTTTATTGAATATTCTTTTCATCTGCTGCTCATTTACAGCATGTATAGCTGATATGGTTTTCACTCAAATGTGCCTGAAACTAGTTTTTAATTCTAAAAACATTTTCAGATTCTGCTAGCGCTGCCATCTTGTAACAAATACTGCCATTGGTTGGTTGGTTGGTCCACTATTTTATCTTAACAGTTATTGCATTATCATGAAGTTTAGTACTAGTATACATGAGACCTAATGCCTTATTCCTGTGACAGTGCTTCTAGTGCCACTGGTAGGTTAAAGGTTTCCCATGCTTGGTTAAATATTTCTGCCCCTACTTGATCAAGTGACATATCTGTGGTCTCTAAATGGTGAATCCACAGCAACTTTAGTGATCCCCTCTAGCACCACCGTGACAATGATGGCATTCATGTCTTCATCAGAATAAACTGTTATTTCTTTGACATTTTAATTTTGCTCCCTTAGCAGGGCTAAATATTTATTTGTCCAGTGTATCGGTTTAAGACAAAATACCTTGTGTTCAATGCTAATTAGTGATTGTTAGCATGGCAATAGCAGCGATGTGCACAGCAGTTCTTTCTGTGTCCAAAATCCCAAGAAAAAGATTTCCTCAGAAAAAATGTGTTCACTGAATCAATCAGTGATTGGAGCTCCGAAGCTGAACTGAATCAGAGGTGCTGTCACTTTGACAAATATAGTATGCATTAGTTCATTCTTGATGTTTTAAAAGCTCAACACAGTTTTTTTCCATGACTTTAAAGTTCAAAATGCACATTGCATTGTACGTTCAGTGAACAAATCAGTGAACGTATGATGTTCCCTCAGCCTTCATACTGTAGCTGCACCACACATTTTAAAGTTGAGTGTTGTTCGTCTATTCCTTACAATGAGGACAAAGACTTTTTAGTAGAAGTTGTGACTTGCGTGTGATTTGGATCAAAGTGAGGGGGAGTTGCAGGATATCTGCATCACTTTCACGTCCAAGTCCATCTGGGTCTAGTGCAGGGCATAGTTGAGAAGGATGGAGATGGACCTGGATGCAGGAGCTGCTGGAAGGTGACAAGTGTGCCAGCCAATCACCTTCAAGGCTCCTCTTCAGATGTTCTGTCAGAGTTTATTCCCTTGGCCTTTTTCACTCCTGAGGCAGCCACAAGGCAGTGGTGCTATTTACCCATAGTTGGGATCTGGTTTGTGGCCATCAGGGGGCTAGATCTCCTCCCCTGTAGTTCAAGCTGAGTCCGAAGGGTGCTCAGTTGATCTGTGTCGCCACGAGGAGGCACTAACATGGGGCTTGCTGGTGGAGAGGCTGTGTACTGGCAGTGAAAAGAGTACACACTCGGCTCTCCTTTTCACAAGCAGCAGCGCAAGCCAGAGGTGTAGGTTGGAGGCGAGGGGTGACGAGCACATGGGCACTACGCACTAGATGCACCCAACCAGATGACACACCAAGTTTAAGGTGTAATCTGCTATTGATATTGTGTTTTACCATTCTTATATTTGTTGCTGTGCATATATTCAGCTGGCATGTTTACCTGTCACTCAAAGTGGCCCCACCCCCGGTAATGTAAGCCTTAATAGAACTGAAGTAGGTGAGTTAAAAATGAAATTCATCCCTGTACAGTTGTTATGAAAGGAAAAACTGACCGTAGAGACAAAAACAGTTCTTTTTACCAGGCTGTAACCATTTCTACTTCTGCTGTAAAGTTGGGCATTTCATCTAGGAGATCTCAGGGGATTGTCTCACTTTTAGAGTCAGCCTCAAGTGGACACTCAAGGAACTGCAGTTTTTATTTCCTTGTTGGCTCCATTCTCCATTCGCGATCATAACAAAGTTGAACTTGAAGATGTGTGTTTGCATTCATGTGGTTTCTATTTGAAGAAACAGGCCATTGATTGTCTTGTGTTAACTCCCAGCTACATTAACCTTTACCTTGGAGTAAAGGGCCTCTGTGTCAGCGTGATGACTTGAATTACTCATTCAGTGACTCAGTATATCACTGCATGTTTGCTCGCAGCTGACTAAGAGCTTTTAAGTGATTCAATTCGGTCATCCACCCAAAACATTTGTTCTTTTAAACAAATTGATTGTGATCTACATAACATTAGCTAACATGCCAAACTAAACATTAAACTTGACAAACATCAGCATGTCAGCAGTGTCATTGTGAAGATATTAGCCTGCTGACTCATCAAAGCCCCACTAAGTGCAAAGTACCTAACAGATCCTGCATGACTGTAAAATCTTAGCCTTGTATCTTCTAACATCAGTAAATCAGATGATCAGAGCATGTCTGTTTATGCACTGAGGAGAGTTTGTGTGTACACTGGAAGGTGGAGAGTTGCACATGGCCGCGTTCGCACAGACTGAACTCTAAACAGGGCAATTGCTGTCAATGGTTTTCCCCTCTGTCCTCGTTCCTTTTTTTAGGTTTTGTTCTAAAATGCCCTGAGCCACCTCTTTCTCTCCCTGCTTTACAAGTGTTTGTTTGCCTTTTAACAAGGTTTGCGAGGCGCCCCTCCCTTTCCCTGAGTCTGGACAAGTTGCCAGGATACAAACCATTAGGAGGAATTTCGGGACCAGCTTGGTAAATCTATGGAGGACTCTGGCGAATGCAGACAAACACACATCTTTCTTTAACACAGTTCAGTACATTAAAGTTCCATTCATAATGAGGAGAGCTTACTTCTGGCAGATAACAGGGTGTTTTCACAAGGGCTCAGCTCTTTCAGCAGGTGGCGCTTCGCTGTACAGCCCCAAGAGGAAGCGAAAATATTCCTATGGATCCGCTGTCCGATGTCTGTGAGTTACTGTTTGTCCATCCCTTGGTCTAAGTGACCAGGGTTTTAAAAATGTTGTGGTCATCATCCGTGTATGGCCTCAATGTTGCGAAATGAATGGAGGTTTGTTGGAGAGCCGTGCTGGGAACAGGGTGATGTGTGTTCCCTCTCCAAAATTTAGAGTTTATGTCACTTGTAAAACCCAGATTGACTGGCTTGTATATGGAGGCGAAGGGAACAGGGTTGTTTATCTTCCGACTGACGTAATTCTGTGATTAGCTCGGGTTTTTTTGGGGGGGTTTTTTTGTTTTTTTTATACCTCCGCTCTCTATCGCGCGCGCACACAAACACACAGTCTGAGCCCAGACAGACGTCGCAGCTGACCTGAGACAAGGCCCATATGAACTCAATTTTCTCCCAAAGACAACTAAAAACAACAACAAAATATGCATGCTGACGTACGCAGATAGGAAGGAAATCAATAAAAAACAAACAAGAAGGAGCTAGAGCGGTGAGATGAGAGGATGCTCGGAGGGCAGGCCGACTGGAATTTAGCACATCTGTTACTTTGGCAGAGCTCTCAATCATGTGCGATGTTGTGGAGCCTGAAAGATGGTCAGAGTGTGGCTGTGTAGGTCCTCTCCAAGCTCACACACGTGGTTTTTTTTTTGCTGTTGTTTTTTTCACCCATGGATGCGAGACGGGATTTCTTTTTTTTTCTTTTCATCTGAGCAAAAAAAAAAAAAAAGGAACTGTGAATGAGGTGTTTCAAGGATGTTTCACTCAATGTATTAAACGTATAAAGTTTGCAAATTTTTTTTTTCCACTCTTGGTCGATTGGAATTTAAACATGGTTAATAAAATAGCTTTGTAGCGCTTGGATATTGTGATTTATGAGTTGATGAGTTTGCCACAGTTCTCAGAAGGAAAGGGGGGGAAAAAACTTAAGGAATGTGTTGCACAACTCATTATGAGCTTCTGTAAATCGTCTACGTCAAACAGCAACTGCTTTTACATCCCAGAGGCCAAACTGGATAAAGACTGTTAAAATTTACATTCCTATTACATATATACACAACTTTAGAGCTTGTGTTGCATGTTTTTCTTTTGTTTGATGTTGTCTTGATTCATCTGCAATATTTTATGCTGCTATCTCAGCCAGGTCTTCCTTTATGTCTAAAATGCTCCAAAAAAAAAAAAGCTAGAAACATTACAAACATTAATATTCATTTTTCCTAATCTTGCATCCAGCTTTTTATTTTTAGATGCCGGGGCCTTGATGTCTACTTGGGCAGAGTGTGTTGTGTGGTGTTATCCTTGTTGCCCTGAGACAACCACTCAAGACAATGATGTTTGCCAGTAACAACACAATCACACCAGTCTGCTTACCCCACAGTTTCTTTTTCTACCAGCAAATTATATGGGCCGAAAGCCACAGCCCTTTGAATGAATCACGTTTGGACAAAAATAACAAAACTGGCACCGATAACAAAACTGTTTTCCTGCCCGGTGATTATCATACACGTTTGGTAAATACCGACTTTTTTAGATCTCGCCAACTTTTTGCCTGGAATTCCCCTCATGCTGTTATAATCACACACTACACGCTCAGATCAAGAGACACCCTTTATTTATTTTCACAGCTTTGTTAAACTTTTAATATGCACGGGCACATTCCGCAGCCGCAGAATGACTTGTGAAGAGGCTGAGGGTGCATTTTTAACATGATTACCTTTAACCGCTTCCTGTTTGTCCCACAGCTGCTGCAGACTGTGACGGTGTCTGAGAAGCGCTGGAGAGCCCGGTCTCGTGGAGGAGGAGTGGACGGGTGGAGCGATGACGGGGAAGAGGGATTCGAGAGCGGCGACTGCGACGACGAAGACGAATGCACCGGGGTGTCGGGACTGGGGCCGCCGCCCAGACGCAAACGGTTACGCATCTTCGCAGGTTGGACACACATATCGAAGCTGGATCCCAAAATTGACTTTAATTTGTGTGGTTTTAAATGAGGCACTGTATCCACATTGATAAATCCAAATTATCTTAAATTGCATTTATGAGTCAGGCTGTAAAAAATGTTTGTCCCAGGCTGTTAAGTTGTTTACGCTTGTGCCTGCTAATCAAATTAATGATTTGGCCTCTTTTGCAGTGAGTCAGAGTGATCATAGTCCAAACACAGGCAGTGGGCAAAGCAGAGCGGGGTTTACATGACTGCTGT
Organism: Paratilapia polleni; assembly: GCA_015106735.1. NCBI lineage: Eukaryota > Metazoa > Chordata > Actinopteri > Cichliformes > Cichlidae > Paratilapia > Paratilapia polleni. Next base: position 23,739 of record VUQI01057273.1, read on the forward strand.
ACATGTTGACACCAGTGTGACACTATGCAGCAGGAGGCATGCGACTTCCGCAGGTAGCCGCCTCACCTCAACCTCGTGACCTATCCGCCGTCAGTCCCGTGAAAAACGTCGGGCATACGCCGTGAAAGCCAAACAAAGAACAAAAAAAGCTACAAACAGTCAGAAGAAAAGAAACCAAACAGAAGAAGAGGGAGAAAACAGCCAGGGAGCAGAAACAAGAGGGTTCGATAGGCTGATACAAAGCCAGCGCAGCTGAGCAAACACAGCAGTGGGAGTAGTCCTCCTGTCGGGGATGTTGTGGCAGAGATTTGGGTTTGGCGGGCAGGGAGCGAGAGCAGGAACCCGAGGTTCACACAGGAATCCTGCAGGGCCATCACTTCCAGCAGGCTGGGCCGTGAGAGTCTGATGCCCTCTCTTAAACACTCCTGTTAGCCTGACTATACAGTTCTGTTTCAGTAGAGTCATTACACTGTCTCCTGACTCTCAAGCTGCTGAAAGCTCCACTTCTGTCTCCTCGATTTTCTTTTATCTGTTATGTAAATTTCAAGACTAGGTGTTTGTGTTCGTAGTGTGTTTGTGTGCGCCTCATGAGCTCATGCATTTGTGTGTTTGCAAGCATCTAAACGTCTATTCGCACCAGTTTGTACACAACCCAGTAATGTTTGCAGACCTTGAGAAGTCACTGCTTATTGGCAGATACAGATAGCTGCCGATAGCCTGTGATGACCCAGCAAAATGCTGACCCCGCACGGCCTCTCAGTCCATTCTGGTCAAACAGGGGACTGGAGTTCAAAGGTCAGCCTGCAGAGCATGAGGCTTAATGGGCTGCCTGTCTGTGCTCTGCTGCTCTGAGATGGACGAGGCAGATCGGATTTCACAAAGTCTGGTAACCTATCAGTGGTGTGGCACACACACACACAAGCGGTGGGGAAAGGTGACAGAAGCCACAACAACAAGGTGCAGACAGGGAGGGCTGAGCCCCCAACGCAGTCGAGGATGTTACCAAACAGGCGTAATGACTGATGTGTCCTCGCTCAGTCTCTGCACAGATTCCATAACCTTCTGATAGCGAATACCTCACTCCCACAACACACAGACATACATGCTTCCCCTCCCGGCCAATCAAACCCCATGCACAACATTGCCCTGAGGTTTCCAGTCCAGGGGAGCTATTCCAGGACAGGGACACCCCACCACCACCTGCCCCACCACCCACCTCCACACCCCCAGAGGCAGACTGGCTACACCCTATATACCAAAGAACCTCTTTACCCTGACTGTGATGATGTGATGTTAAAAAAGAGATCAGCTTTAAATCTGCAAGCTATTTAAAGAAGCAAATGTCATATTAGAGTGGATTTATTGATCGTTATTTAAACACATGGTGGGCCAAAGGAAAACACGTGGTAAGATACCGTTGATGGTCGGGTGAATAAATGATTTGTTTTTGCTGCAATATGAGTACCATTAGAGCACTTTATTGCTTATGAATTCAGTGATTCATTTCCAGAACTAACTGTGTTATTTATTCTATGAAAATTCACATAGCCTAGATTTCACTGGTTTTACACAAAAACTATAGAATATATAGTAACGTGTCACGTAGTCAGAAATTACCTGTTGTACACTACTGTGCAAAAATCTTGAGCTACCCCTCCTTCTGTTCTGTTCTCTGTCAAGATGATCCCACACTGCTTGAATAATGTTGAGGTCCGGGCTCTGAGGACAATCCATGACTGATAGTGTTCCATTGTGTGTTTTTCTATCCAGGTATGTTTTTACTGCATTGGCACTGTGTTTGGGATCATTGTCAAGCTGAAAAAGGAAGCCGTTGCCATTCAGACACTTTCCAGATGGTATTGCATGATGGATTAAAATCTGACGGTACTTTTCTGTGTTCATAATTCCATCAATTTTGACAAGATCTCCAACACCACTGGCTGAAATGCAGCCCCAAACCACGACAGAGCCTCCACCGTATTTTACAGATGGCTGTAGACACTCACTGTTGTACCTCTCCTGACCTTCTCTGTACATATTGACAACAATTTGAACCAAAAATTTCAAATTTGGATTCATCACTCCATAAGACCTGTTGCCACTGATTTTCAGTCCAGTTCTTGTGTAATTTGGCATACCTCAGCCTTTTCTCCCTGTTTCCCTTCCTTAAGAATGGCTTCTTGACAGCCACCCTTCCACTGAGACCATTTCTGATGAGGCTTCAGTGAACAGTAGATGGATCAATTGAAGGGCCAGATGCATCTCTCAGGTCCTGTGTCTGGTTGTAGATAGATTTTTTTCCTATTTCTTAAGGACGTGACTTTCAGATCC
>VUQI01057275.1:0-10855 GCA_015106735.1 Paratilapia polleni
AAAACTGATGAGTCTTTCACATCACTGTGGAGGAATTGTGGCCCACACTTCATTGCAGAATTGTTGTAATTCAGCCACACTGGAGGGTTTTCGAGCATGGACGGTCTGTTTAAGGTCATGCCAAAGTGTCTCAGTCAGATTTATATCCAGACTTTGACTAGACCACTTCAAAACCTTCTTTTTGTTTTTTTTTTTTTTTTTGAGCCATTCAGAGGTGGACTTGGTGGTGTGTTTCGGATCATTGTCCTGCTGCAAATCCCAAGTGCTCTTGAGCTTCAGGGCATGAAGTGAGGGCATGACTTTCTCGTTCAGGATTTTTTGACAAGTCGTCCAGGTCCTGAAGCAGCAAAGGATCCCCAGACCTACTACCACCATGTTTGACTGTTGGTATGATCTTTTTATGAAATGCTGTGTTAATTTGTTACTTGTGTAACGTGACACAAAGCTTTCAAAAACTTTAACTTTTGTCTCGTCAGTCCACAGAATATTTTCCCAAAAGTCTAGAGGGTCATCAAGATGTTTTTTGGCAAATGTGAGACGAGCCTTTGTGTTGTTTTTGGTCAGCAGTGGTTTTCTCCTTGGAACTCTCCCATAGATGCCATTTTTGCCCAGTCTCTTTCTTATTATTGAATCATGAACACTGACCTTAACTGAGGCAAGTGAGACCTGCAGTTCTTTTTTGCCTTGATAAATGAAATCATCATTTAAAAACTGCATTTTGTATTTACTCAGGTTATCTTTGACTAATATTAAAATTTGTTTGATGATCTGAAACATGTAAGTGTGACAAATATGCAAAAAATAAAAAATCAGGAAGGTGGCAAATGCTTTTTCACAGTACTGTATATCCGTTGCTTTTTCTCTTGAGTTTTAGCTGAATTCACAAAGGGACTAAATTCAACTTCACTTCTTGACAGTGTCAGCCTCCCAGTACGCGCATACTGTATACAGTAGGCTGTATTCACACAGCTGTGTACTATGCCAACAATTAAGTCTTCTGCCTTGCAGGACTGATGATGACATGTCTCAGCAGGGGGGACCTCAGTCAACCCCAGCTTCAAAGAGCTCTTCCAGTGTTGTTAATTAAACTTCCTACTTGAAACCTTTGGAAATATTGCTGTGCCACCGTGTGTACTTCTGTGTTTATTTCTGCTTTTCTCTTTTGATTTTTTTTTTGAATACTTTCCTCCTCTGTCTGTCTACATGATCACAGAGTTGAGAATTACTGCTCTGTTTAGTTGTTTCACAGAAAGCCTGTGAATAGATTTGAGAAATAAAAATGTCAAGTCTAGAGCACAAATACTGCTTTTCAGAGAAATGTTACACTGTTTCTTGAAATCAAGTGATAAACATTGGCAACAACAGGGGGCGTGATTCTTAAGAAGTCGTAAGACTGATTTAAAAATTAACAAAAGTTTCAATAATTCTGAAATAACTGAAAACTCAATACTTCTTAGTCATGTAAGGCCTCAGTCACACAGTCCTAGAGACCAGTCAGTGACCCCTTGACAGCCTCTGGTTGCTAGGGAAAAATGTATATTTCCCAAACAGTTGGTAAGTGGATGCTAGAGGTTGCTGGCTGTCGCCAAGAGGGTGCTACACCAAAAACCTCCTTGTGATTGCTTTGGTCACTCGTAATATGCATGAAAGAGACACTCACCATTAACTCGTCAAGCTGTAGTGAAACTTGAAAAGTCTGATGCAATATGGAAATGCAGAACGTTCACTTTCAAAGTAAAAGTTGTGTCTTACTACTGCAACCAACACATTTCAAAAGATGCAAGTTTTATTTTGAAGACGAACATTTTCCGTTTCCGGTTTGCATTGCACTTTTCACGGTTTCACTACCATTTGGGGAGTAGTTGGTGTCTGTGCGGTGTCAAGTCGGTGTCTTCCTTGCAAACTACTTCTGACTGCGGCAACCTGCTAGTGACCAACACAACTGCAAGGAGGATTTCAGTGCAGCACCGTATACCTCTTTGTGAACAGTTTCATGCTAGCAACTCCCAGTAACCTCCAGCAACAACTCACCAATCGGTTGGGGAATGCACATTTTTCTCTAGCAACTGTTGGTTGCCAGGTGGTTGCTGAAAGGTCCTCTAGGCCTGTGTGACTGAGGCGTAAGTCATTTAGAACTGTTAAATTTTTGTTGGACTGCAGAAGATTTTCAATTTTCAAACTGTGCTTTGGGAATGGCTGAACTAGTAAAATTATTTCTGAAAATAAGCTGCTGTTTCTGGTCTGTCGAATGCATATAAAAGCATCTGTGCAAATGCAAACACATAATGTCAAAAAGGTCAGTAAAAGTTCTGTCAAGTTTTCACTTTTCTTTTAGGAGGGGATGCCACATGCATGCTGAATGCAGCACAGAGAGAAGTGTAGAAAAAGAGATGAACCTCATCCACCGTTATTATTTATTTTATTCATTTATTTATTTATTTTGGTGGTGGTAGGATACTTTATGGATTCCCCAAGCCTGTTAACCACAGATGAAGATTTTTTTTGTTGTCTGAAGAGTAAGGCAGTTTGGCTCCCCAAAGGCTGATATTTAAGCTAAAGGCCTAGAAAATAAGGGATTTTGCGGCGGGTGTCTCTATAAGCCTGCAGGTTGCAGCACCGGGACTTTCCCCTCAGATGTGTCTGAGCCGACTAGCTGAGAAGAGCTTGGCAAATTTTTCAGGCAGCAGCGATCCTTGCTGTGGGCAGCTGAACAGAGCTCTGGCTCATACTGTAGTTGTTCACCAAGTGCTAAGTCCTGCTATTACACAGCCACAATCTTCTCTCTATTCTTCAGGCAATTGATGCATTTTTGACAGTTCAATATAGTTCTGTCTTCTTGCTTCTGCAAAAAACCTGTGCTGTTAATTGTTTTATGGTAAAATAGAACATTAAAAAACATTCCACATTGAATACTCACTGACCACTTTATTATGTACACCGTTCTAGTAGTGGGTTGGACCCCCTTTTGCCTTCAGAACTGCCTTAATTCTTCATGGCATAGATTCAACAAGCTGTTGGAAACATTCCTGAGAGATTTTGGTCCATATTGACATGACAGCATCACACAGTTGCTGCAGATTTGTCAGCTTCACATTCATGATGTGAATCTCCCGTTCCACCACATCCCAAAGGTGCTCTATTGGATTGAGCTCTGGTGACTGTGGAGGCCATTTGAGTACAGAGAACTCACTGTCATGTTCAAGAAACCAGTTTGAGATGATTTGAGCTTTGTAACATAGTGCCTTACCCTGCTGGAAGCAGCCATCAGAAAATAGGTACACTGTAGTCATAAAGGGATGGACATGGTCAGCAACAATACTCAGGTAGACTTTGTCATTTAAACAATGCTCAAGGTAAAATGGTTCCATTCTTTCATGTTGTCTATGCCAAATTTTGACCCTATTCTCTGAATGTTGCAGCAGAAATCGAGACTCATGAGACCAGGCAACATTTTTCTAATTTTCTATTGTCCAGTTATGTAAGTCTGCGTGAATTGTAGCCTTAGTTTCCTGTTAACTGAACTTAACTGACAGGACTGGCACCCGGTGTGGTCTTCTGCTGCTGTCGCCCATCTGCTTCAAGGTTCAATGTGTTGTGCATTCAGAGATGCTCTTCTGCATCCCTTGGTTGTAACCAGTGGTTATTTGAGTTACTGTTGCCTTCTTATCAGCCAGAAGCAGTCTGTCCATTCTCCCCTGACCTCTGGTATCAACAAGGCATTTTCACCCAGAAAACTGCTGCTTACTGGATATTTTCTCTTTTTCAGACCATTCTCTGTAAACCCTAGAGATCGTTGTGTGGGAAAATCCCAGTAGATCAGCAGCTTCTGAAATACTCAGACCAGCCTGTCTGGCACCAACAACCATATCACATTTTAAGTCACTTAAAACACCTCTCTTCCCCATTCTGATGCTCAGTTTGAACTTCAGCAGCAGTACTTCATCTCAAACATATCTACATGCTTAAAGGCACTGAGTTGCTGCCATGTGATTAGCTGACTAGTTATTTGCATTAACAAGTGGTTGAACGGATGTACCTAATGAAGTGGCCGGTAAGTGTATATTGAATATAGTATTTTCAGTATAACATCTAAAAATATGGGCTCAAGTCATCAAGACATCTTTTTCTTGTGCATGAAATATTGTTTGTGCATTGTAGATCTTTTGTTATTAGTTTTTTATTATTAAAATAATTAAATGAGCTAAAAATGCTTATTTTCATCTCAGCTGGCTAGAGTGGTGTGTCTGTGATTGACAGCAGCCCACAGGCTCTCAGAGTGTCTTTGCTACACCATAGGGAACAAAGTACTAGTGAAATTTGCAGGTATGTTTACTTGCACAAGTTGCAGCAGCTGACCAACTAATCAGCTATCTTTCCTGCAAACTGACTTTAATGGAGCACTTTTCCCCAGTAAATGTTTCTTTTATAAGTTAGATAAGAAAAAGACTTGAGCAGAAAAGCTAGCATGAGTTATTCAAGGTCTTTAACTCTTGTGTTGGGCAGCAGGCTGCTGTCTGGCTCAGTGTGATTGATTTGCATATGAATGCAAAACTAGAGGGGACCATTGTGAAAACAGCAGATATGAAATATACATTTCTCCCTTTTATTTTCAGATTTTTTTTTTTTCTCCAAAGAGACACAGGAAACATGATTGACAGAGCACATATGCATGCTGAAGTAGACAGTTGGAATTTAAAAGTGTTTTCTTGGCCATCATTATTCCATCTGTGAGTTTTATCCAAGTAGCATTTGGTTACATTTGACTTCATAAACACAAATGAATCGCCTATACAACATCCAGACAGAATCATTCACTTGCAAATTGGCATAGAGATGAGATATCTACTCAAAAAGAAAAGCAACTTCCTCCCTCTTGTCTTATTGCAACAAATTGCTGGTGCCCATGCTGCCCTTCCCATCTGCTGCTCTGTGTGTGCTTATTTTTTTTTCCTCTAGAATTGTTTACAACGTGTGTTAATGAGCCATTAGATGTAGCCAAGCCTATTCATCCCAATCCTATTGTTCAAATCTCCTCATCTGAAGATAGAGCTTCAGAGCTGCCAGGAACTGTGAAACACCTGCTCGGCCACACTCCATGCAAAGGTTTAATTGGAGGGAGAGCATGAAAGAGAGAAAGACAAGGAGACAGATTTAGCTGGAGAGTGAAGAGAAAGGAAGAATAAAGACAGGCTAAATGATGGTCATTATATGCCCCCAAATTCTATGAATCAGATACTCCCCTCTCACCTATCCCCCACACAGACATAATCCAGCAGTGGTGTTCATCACAACGAGGGAATGACAAGAAGAAAAGATAAACTCCGTTCACTGTGCGGCACATTGAGATAGAATGACAGCCTGTCGAATAAGGAGGAAAGGAGGAGGTGGACAAAGGATGGGAAGGCAAGAGGAAGAGAGAAACATAAGCACTAATGGAGATAAGGAAAGTGAGGGAGAGGAAAACCCCCAGGTTGATATGGACCTGGGAGAAAACAGACAAAGGAGAATGAGGAAAAGCAGACATAAGATGCAGTGGAAGTCAATAAATACAGCCCAATGTGCACAAGAGGAGATTGGCACATCACCATGGACTTCTGCAAAGTGCTGCTTTTATCTTAAAGCGGCACAACTCATCCTCTCACTCTGAAACACTCTTTGTTTCTTCTTTTTTAATCCCCCTGTCACACAACGTGAATCTGCCTATCACTGTCTGCAAGAGAAGGCACCCTGCGCCTCTCAGGAGGTTATCAACTCAGGTACACGCAGTTAATTACCAAGCTGTCATTGATCTTTCCATATGTGTACACACACAAGGATTTAACTGACAAATGTGTGGGGAGCTGGTGTTGAGGATTCTCTTTGTATTTGCAAAGTTTTATGAAGTCTGAGTTCAATTTAGGGGTAGGTGTTGAGCTCAGAGTTAACTCTCCACCTTTTCTAATCCTTGAAGTCCTAAAAACCCATGTTAGTTTCACTACAGAAGGACGAATAGAAGAGAAAAAGGGGACTATCAAAAGCAAGGTAATCAGACAAAGAGAATCGGGAAAAGAGACAGCCACATAGCAGATATCTTTATTTCTTTTTCACAGAGGTGACATTGGACTGCAGAGCACACAAAGCTCAGCACTTCTTTTGTTTCAGTCCCCCTGCTTCCCTTACACTGAGCGCTGTTGGGTGAGTGGCTGATGATGTGCCCCAGAGTCATGATGTAACTCCGGGAAACTGATTTTCCAAATAGAGGGTCATCTATTTTATATCATGCACTAAAATAAGGTTACAGCATGTCAGTGCTTCCGCAACATGTCAGAAGATCAGATATTGACTTAAAAAGGGTGATGTAAGATGGGGAAACTGAGGTGAGTCTCCTTGTGATGTGGTTAAAGTATTAACAAAGGCACTATAATCAAGCTGTGTTTAAAGCCGTGCAGGAACCAAGAATATACTTGGTTGATGTGATGTAATGTGCGGTAAAACTTGGGTGGGCTTGCTGATCAAGGGCTTGAATGCTTTTGAGGCTGTGATATGCAGTGACTAAACATGGAAAAGTGTCTCAGTACTCTTTTTACTCAGTCCTACAGGGATTCAGGATTACTCACATGGTGATTTTACACACCTCATGGAATATATTTACAGTGTATAAGTACCTCCTTTTAATCCTTTGTTATCATCTCTTGTAATTTCTTAGAAGGTAGAGATAGCAAGGTCTGCTTTGAAATAGTCAAATATTTTTGTTTTTCTTGTTTGTTCTGTTGTCTTATGGCTATAATTTTAGCCATGTCCTACTTGAATGATGCCCAAATCATCACTGGCTGTTAGTCTGTTGTTAGATGCTTTCAAGGCAACATGATGACATCATAATATAGCATGCATAATTCAATTTTTGTGGATATACTGCAATTGAGCTGTTATTGTCATGAAATTAAAATGATGCAATGCTTTTATAAGGTGTTCTAGGTGCATAAACACTGCAAATGGGTCTTTTTAGCCTTTTCGTAGGTGGTTGGTAGGCTACATGATTGCAGGAGCCCTTGGCATAACTGATAACAGGTACAGTCTCTTTATTTCTGGTGTCCAACACCATATTTGAGCACCATGAAAACTGTAAACAAAATACACTTAAATAGACACCACATTCGTTCTATCATTGACGATAAAACAACATTTGTTAGTTCTCAATGCTTATGCAGATCTTTGCAGAATTTACATAAAACAAATGAATAACGCATACCTCGCTCCGCTTACCAAGGGTGCAGTATCATACCATGCAGGGTAAAACTGCTAACTGGACTGGTACCTACTTTGTGGAAAAAAAATAGCACATGGATGGCATGAACATAAAATACAAGTTAACAACTACCAAAGAAAGAACACACCTTGAATGTTCTGCCATCAAGTTGTGCATTTCTCAGACTCACTACTTCCATCTGTGAAAGCTACTTTCAGAATAAAGCATGCACCTTCAAAATAAATGACAAACTAATGGTCAATTAAAATGATGATGACAGAATATGTGATATAGATAAGAACCTTCAGAGGCCTAAGATGTACCTGTGTGTCAAGTTTGGTTGCTCAACTCCTGATTGCATAGAAGGAATTCGTGGACAGACGGACAGAAATAGTATATTAATTTATTAATTAATAGTGTAGTACAGTAAGTGCTTTGAAGCTGCATCACAGACGTTCATTGTTGAGGAAATTATTATTTTAAAATGCATAAATGAGCCACACAAAAGCAGTGGATGACACATTCCTGCATACATCATCCTAGCACGGTAAATATTTAGCGTTCTGCAGCTCAGAATGCACCATGTTGCTCCTGTCTGAGTAACATTTTCTAAATACTACATCTAAAGAAATACTGACATACAGACTAAAACAAATTACTGTGCATGATCTCTTCATTTGTTAACAATAAGAGATATGTGGTAACGACAGCCTCATCCTTCAAATCTTCATTCAGATCAGCAGCGCTGCACTGGTGGTTTAAGTGGCAGAAAAATCTAAATAATTAAACCTTTTCAAGATGGCCTTCAGCAGTACTGGCATGAATGCAATTTATGTCTTAACACTTGAGACTCTTTAATCTGAGCTTCTGAGGTTTTATTAGGAAACTGGATGACTGCCACTTTTCTTCATCTACTGCATGCCCTGTTGAGAGAGAGAAAACCTGAGCAGGCAGCACAGCAGACTAAACAACCTTTTAAAAAATGTCCGCAGTTTTTTTGGTTGCCTTGTGATTTGGCAAAGGCATACAGATTTGTGAATATCTGTAGCATGCTGAAGGATTACCTGTGGATTAGTTGGGTCTAATTTTATAATTTATGCAATTTTTCTTGCTGTTCCTGTTGTTTTGCTGCTGGTAGTATTGTGTGGTCCTTTTTACTGAAAGTGAATGAGCCACAGCTTGTCTCCATGGACAGAAAACATTCAGCCTTCAATTCAGTTTATTGTTATGCATAAAAACTCTTACTTTATGTAATAAAACCCAGAAATTCTTAACATGGAGCTCAGAAGTCTTCATAATGAAACTGAGATTTAAACAAAACACAAGCTTTAAAATATTCTTGATTTAGCTCCTGACTGAAAAAAATGCTGCACCATTACATTATCTTAGAGATTTTCTCTAAACCTTGATAGCTACCGGCTGAGAAGAAATGTGTGTTCTTTCATCCAAAGATACATGAGTGCTATTGGCTTTAGTGTGCAACAAACCAAAAGGAAGCTAATGTAATTTGTGTACCCAGTAGTTTTGGGGTTGTACCATATGGTGTTAAAAAGTGGGTGGACAATATCAATATCTCAGTCGGTATTTAAGAACAGCATTACAATGTGCAGTATCAGCACAACTACAGTGCATGTTTATTCATGGAAGTCTTTTTATCATTACCTAAATGGTTCGCATACTGTCTTTATGGGTGTCAAAGTAATGTCTTTTCTCTGTTTTTGATAGCCATGGATGCACCCATGAACCTGACAGCCAGTGAAGTGAATCACCGCAGTGCTCTCATTTCATGGCAACCGCCCATTGCAGAAATAGACAACTACATGCTCACCTATAAGACACCTGATGGCAGCCGTAAAGTAAGTGAAATAACCTGCTCTTGTCTCAATTCTGTCCCCTGGTAGCCTTGGTGCTCTTTTTGGTATAGCATAATCAACCTGGTATGTTGTGTCATTTGCCAATGTGGTAATGACTGACAGTGACTTAAAACATGATATTTGCAAAATATTTTAACTGAAAAAAAGACTCTCTGTGATGAGCAGTGGCTGAAAAATTGATTACCTTTATGCTAGAGATGGGCCCGATCTGATCCTATATTGCATCATTTCTGATACTGACATCATTCATTCATCGGATCTTGGATGGACTGGGCTGATCCACTTAATGATCCATATTCCAGTCTGCAGTTTGTGCTGGACTATGAACCTTAAGGTAACGTGAGACACAGCACTGATCCAGATTCCATTCCACTTCTTACCATGAACCTGTTGCAGCTTCAGTCTGTAACTGAGTGAGCAAACAGTGCCAGTTGCTGGTTTGACTCTGTCCAAATTTGGAAAAATTTTAAGTGTGGAAACAAAGCAAGAGAGCCACTTGTAATGTGTGTAAAGCCAGCCTGCCGAGGGGTGGAGGTACAGTTGTGTTGTATAATACAGCCAATTTAATCAAGCAGCTGCAGAGGTTTCATGTGAAAGAGTACCAGGACTTCATGCGCCACAGAATGTGCATTACAGATGAAAAAGTTGCAAGGGTCACACACTAGCAGTTCAGCCGAAGCCTCCATTACAGATATTCTTATTAACTGGCTGAAGTGCATGTGATTCTGCGAGACAATGAGAGTAATATGGAAGACATGGCAGTCTCTAGCTTGGGTTGTTTTGCTCACACACTGCAACTAGTTGTCCACAAATCTCACCTTTTGGGCTAGAAATGTGTTTTTTACTTATTTGAAAGAACTTTGGATATTGAAGATATTAAAGATATTTATTTCTCTTCAGTTTTGCACTTTATTTTATAGATTTAATTTTGAATCCTTACACACTTGTTGCTGCTCCTGTTGTCTGAATACTTGACCTGTTTAGATGATGAAGCAAAGCTTATTGTTGTGTTTAATGTACTAGAAAGTTTTTTGATATTTAATGTTTAATACGGTTTTGCATTTCAAATATTTAATAGGAATGATAATAACGATAACATGAAAGTAAAAATAGCTCTTGTATCGGAATCTGTGTCTGTATCGGTAGTTATGTATCAGAATGGGATCGGAACTGAAAAAATGTGGAACTACTTTATACAGTATTGAAAAATATATATTGAACACAGAATGAAAACACTGCTGACTCAGCCAATATTGACCTCCCAAACCACCACGGGAGCTCCTAATGAGGACTTCATCCTGACTTGTCCCAGGATCCATAGTTTGTGACGGACACAGATTTTTTTCAGTGCCTTCCCCAATACCTCCCTTGCTACTATTTGTAGGTGTGTGTGTATATATACACACACAACTTAACTTATCTATTTTTTTTCCTTTTCTCTCTTTATTTATTTTTCCCTCTTTTGCTAATATCATCTTTTGGACCAATACCAGTGTGTTAGTTTGTGACTACTTTGTGTACTTTGCATTATTTGACCTCAAATAATGCAACAAAAACCAAGTTCATATTCATTTTTAAACAACACATTACTAATGTTTTAACTTAGGAAGTGTTCAGAAATCAATATTTGGTGGAATAACCCTGATTTGCAATCACAGCTTTCATGCGTCTTGGCATGCTCTCCACCAGTCTTTCACATTGCTGTTGGGTGACTTTATGCCATTCCTGGTGCAAGAATTCAAGCAGCTCAGCTTTG
>VUQI01057279.1:0-12025 GCA_015106735.1 Paratilapia polleni
GGACAATTTCATCCTCCCAACTTTGTGGGAACAGTTTGGGGATGGCCCCTTCCTGTTCCAACATGACTGCACACCAGTGCATAAAGCAAGGTCCATAAAGACATGGATGAGAGAGTTTGGTGTGGAAGAACTTGACTGGCCTGCGCAGAGTCCTGACCTCAACCCAATAGAACACCTTTGGGATGAATTAGAGTGGAGACTGCGAGCCAGGCCTTCTCATCCAGCATCAGTATCTGACCTCACAAATGCACTTCTGGAAGAATGGTCAAAAATTCCCATAAACACACTCCTAAACCTTGTGGAGAGCCTCCCCAGAAGAGTTGAAGCTGTTATAGCTGCAAAGGGTGGGCCGACATCATATTAAACCCTGTGGATTAAGAATGGGATGTCACTCAAGTTCATATGCGTGTGAAGGCAGACGAGCCAATACTTTTGGCAATATAGTGTATGTAAACAAACCACCATGCATAGATGAACGTGCTGATGATTGGGTAAGGCTGGATGAAGATCTCTAATGCATTTATCAAAATGGCAGTCTCAGCTAAGTTATTTGATCGGGCAGAAAACAAACATTTAAAATGATTAATGTGAAAATCTGCTTTTTTAAATTTTTGGAATGCTGCAGGGCAGTCATGTGCTTCAGCCCAATAAATGCCTGCACTTACATACTCTTTTGTGTGACTGCACTTCCTCAAATCTCTACAACGAAGGTGGAGGGTGCAAAGTTAGCAATAACCATAGAGCCACAATAGTTACTACAGTCCTGGCAAATTTCCAACAGTATTTAATGGGAAATACACAAGGTTGAAATAAACTGGAATTGCCCTTTAATAAATGATGATCTGTGACAGGCTGCTTCTTAAACATTCACACTAATGAATGGATCAGTGGTCCAACCTTTTCAACAAACAAATCGCCAAGAAGCATCTACAATAATGAAAAGGTGTGGGTTCTTCCCCTTCTCATTTGCCTACCTCTTAGGAACATCTGTGTGTGTGTGTGTGTGTGTGTGTGTGTGTGTGTGTGTGTGTGTGTGTTGGTTTTTTTGTTTTGGTTGTTTTGGTTTTTTTGGTTTTTGTTTTTTTCTGTTTCAGACCAACTGAAGTTGGACCAGTATCAAAGTCTGTGCTCGGGGAAAACCAACCTGAATAATGGTCCACAATATCTGAAAAGTAAAAAAGTGTGTGGCCAGAGGTTTGCCATAGTGGTGTGCGACTGCAGTGAAAAGGGGTTTTTCCTGAGGACAACTGTGTGCTTGTAAATGCTACAGAAAGTAGAGATCAAAAGTAGTGAGAAAGGTTGATACACCACACAAAGTGGAGGACAAGCAAATAAAATATATTTGTTACAGAAAAATGTGATTCCTTCTTTTTTGAAAGAACAGTTTGATGATCAAGAATCATATTAGTTTTTAAAAAGCATTTTACCAATCAACATTTTTTTTTTACATTTCTGTTGTATACCATACTATTTTTATGCTTTTTTTCTATACTTTTTTTGTGTGCTTTATTAGTCAATGTACAGGTCTTGGTTTGTACTTTGCCATAAATTATATTTCTAGAATAAGAATGGTAAAACTTGACTGTTATCTTTATTGCTTTAGCTATTTCTTCTATAATGCATTACTAGAGATATCTATATAAAAACTGTCTTGTTTAGTATAAGCAGACCTTGTTTCTTTATTTGCATACTTTACACTGTAAAAATAAATGAATCAATTCCTCTGGAGTTCATATTTTCTCCAAGTTTACATTTGCAATTGCAATTGCAAGCTGACAGCCCTCATTGAGAAAAATACAGAGTGGATACAATATTAAAGCGGGTCACCTGATGTGGTCATTCAAAAGAACAATTCATTCAAGGAATTATTCATAAGAGAGCCCTAAATGGCACATAGTATGCAGTGCATACACACCCACAATAATACAGCCTGAGTTCTTTTTAGTTTTACTTGCAGTCCTCTAATTTTTGAGTACATTTTATGTTGTTTTTAAGGAACAAGGTCAGTTGACAGAGACAATAATGTTGCAATAGAGTTTTTAAAATATAGCTTAAGTGACTGTGTAGTTGTAACGATATGTGGACTGTATAAGAGTGTTACACTCACTGTCAGCGCTCACTGTCAGAGCTTTTTATGGTCAAATTCGATTGGATGAGATCTGTGTGACAAAGTGTACAAGTTTATCAAAATGGTGCTTTAAAAGATGTGTGTTTTGTTGGCCATCACTACTAACTACTCCCATAACTTCTAAAAATACAGACTCATTTTACAGAATTAATTCATATGAACACCATGATCAGTGTAATTACATTTTAAACTGATAACTCTGTAAACTGCTGCACTGATAACATTTTTTTTATTCTAAAGCATCTTCCAGATCACTCAGTTGCATGTCATATCCTTTTTCACAATCTTGTCCTCATTATGGATTATTATGGCACAGAACAAAGTTGTAAGAATATACTGATGTTTCTAAAACCCTTTATTTGACTTTGTTTAGTTGCCAACCTTGCAAAGTGCAAGGCAGGCAAAAACTAATAAAACCTCCCCTTCTCTGAGCTTTAAAAACACTCTAAAATAGATCGCTATGCGGCAGATTCAACCCTCAGGGAAGAGCTGAGAGTGGCTGTTCTTCCCCAACAAACTCAGCCATTCAGCACTCATTCTCACAGTTCTGTGATCTCTATTATAAATCACACGATCTCTCACTCACTTCACAATGTCACCTTTGTAGCATAACTGAGTTCTTGTGTAGACTCCCAGGACAAAATATGCACACAAAAAACACAAAATAACCCACTTTTTAAATAATTGGCTGAAAATGAATATCCTTCTTGAGCAGAAGGCACAGAAACCTTTTGTCTGGATTCTGGATTTGTTCCGGATTCTTACTCATATGTCAGTGTCTGCACCAAGGTGGTGTACACACATATGCATTTAATGCTTGCATAAGTGTACAGGTAGGACAGAAAACCTGGGGGGAAAAAAGAGGTGATATACTACATTTAAAGTTCTTCTTTAGGTCACACAAAGAGAAACACTTAGACTTTTTCATGCCTGTCATTATGCTTTGTTTCTTCCCGTCTTTCCACTTCAGTACCTGTAACTGCATGCTCTAAACAGTTAACGGTCGCAGTAGTGTGAGTGTATTTGTGTGCACCTATACATGTGTTAAATATAAACAGACTTATCTGTTAACATAAATACCCTGCAGATACAGGGAGGCAAGCAGTAAATTATCCACACACACACACACACACACACACACACACACACACATAATTTGTGTTCCCTTGATCTTTATAAGACAGTGTGTTTGTTGGCTTTTTCACCTTGTCTGTAGACTGATAAGTAAGAAGCTTTTTTTTAATCTTGCTTTTTTTCAGAAGCTTCATCTCTACTGTACAAGCTAAATAAAGACATAATTATTTTTTTTCTGCTCTTCTAGTGTTAACTTTACTTTTATACAAATACAAACAAAGTCAGGGCTGTGTGATTTCCTGTCACTACCTATCAGGTGTTCACAAATCTAGAGTTGGTGTGAAAAGCTACGTGCATACCTGGCCTTCTTCCCTGCAGGTTACCTGTCAATCAGCAGGTCACGGCTCAAAGAAGCTCTGCCCTTAACACTTTTAACTAGACAGATGATTAGTGCTCACACAGCAGCAGGAATATCAACCATTATTGCCTCATGTAACTGCAGACAGTAGTCAGCTTTGGTTAAAATGATTATTTTACAGTTTGTCTTTAACTCTATAAGAACTAGTAGAGTGTAACTGCATGACGCTATGAGTAGTGATGATTTAGTTAGCTGAATTTACCCATTCACTCACACAATCATACAGAGTTCTTATTCTAAGCACTTTTAGCACTTAATCTTTCACACAGACACTGATGGATGCACTGGAGGGCAATTTGGGGTTCAGTATCTTGCCAAAGGACACTTTGACAGCCAGACCAGTGGAGCCTGGGGATTGAACCACCAACCTTCCAATTAATGGGGTAGCCCATTAGTCGGAAGGTTGGTGGGAGACCTACATTACTTCCGGAGCATAGTAGGAAGGTCTGCAGTTGCCACAGTTTTACATTGATTTTGTTTTATTTGTAGCCATGGGTTACTGGAGTTGTGCTTTTACATCTTTCTAGGTAACTTTTTCACCTGATTCACAGATGGAAAGATGTAAGGAACTAAAAAGCACGTAACAAAACCTTTTTGTTGTTATGTCATAAACAGTTTAGATCCACCTAAGAAAACTGGATGATGAGAGTGGGCATCCTTGGCTACTTCCCTCTAAGGTGTGAAGCTTTGATGAGCTGAACCTCCTGTTTCTTCTTCTTCTTCTTTCAGCTGGTCCCTTTAGGGGTTGCCACAGTGGATCATTTGCCTCCACCTGACCTATCTCCTGCATCCTCTTCTGTCACACCAACCCTCTGCATGTCCTCCTTCACTACATCCATGAACCTTCTCTGTGGTCTTCCTCTTTTCCTCCTGCCTGGCAGCTCCATATTCAACATCCTTTGTCCAATATATCCACTATCACTCCGCTGTACATGTCCAAACCATCTCAACCTTGCCTCTCCTACTTTGCCTCCAAACCACTCAACCTGAGCTGTCTCAGATATACTCATTTATAATCCTGTCCCTCCTGGTCACTCCCAATGAGAATTTTAGCATCTTCAGCTTTGCCACCTCCAGCTTGGCCTCCGTCCTTTTTGTCAGTGCTTCTGTCTCCAAACCATACATCATATCAGGTCTCACTACCATTTTGTAAACCTTGCCTTTCACTGTTGCTGTTATCCTTCTGTCACAAATCACCCCTGACACTCATGTCCACCTCTCCACCCTGCCTGGACTCGCTTCTTCACCTCTCTCATGCACTGTCCGTTGCTTTGGATGGTTGACCCCAGGTATTTAAACTCATCTTCACTACCTCTACTCCTTGCAACTTTACCTTTCCACCTGTCTCCTTTCAGGCAGGAGTCTCCATGGACTCCTGCCTGACCTCATCTGTCAGCCTGTCCATAACCTTTGCAAACAAGAAGGGGCTCAGAGCCGATCCCTGATTTAGTCCCACCCCCACCTTGAACCCATTTACCGCACAAATGACCACTGTCTCGCTGTCCTCATACATGTCCTGCACTCCTGACTTCTCATACAATAACACAGTTCCTACCAGGGCACCCTATCATATGCTTTCTCTCGATCCACAAAGACACAGTGAAACTCCCTCTGACCTTCTCTATACTTCTCCATCAACACTCTTAAAGCAAACATCATCTAGACACAAAGCCATACTGCTGCTGCTCGCTGATCGTCACCTCTTCTCTTAGCCTAGCTACAGTGATAGTCCATGTTCTTGTTATACAGTGAGGGAATCAAGACAGGGTGTACAACCTATCAGTGGATTCCCTGTGGTCACCATAATCAAGGGATTCAGAAAACCAGGTAACTCCTCTGTCTTCCCAACTGCAAGATGATCAACATGATCCAATGAAATATGGAAATACAGAGTTGTTGAAGACAATGTCAATTTTAAAAGGGAATAATGGCATCAGTTTCATGACTATTGACTCTGTCCTCAAAAGCCAATAGGATGCACATAGAGCAACCTATGAGGAATCAAAGATTAGGTTAAAAATTTCTTCTGGCCTGACACAGCACAAAGTTTTGAATCTGAGGCAGAATGAATCACTTGTTACTCTCTTTTGCAGATACATTTACAGTCTGCTGTCCATCAATCCATTTTCTTGACTGTTTATCCCATTCAGAATGTGACTGTCCTTTGGCCTAAATCGGTGCTATTCTTATTGTATGCATCTTCTTAATTCATAAATTTTCAATACTCTATTGCTTGAGGTATGCACAGAATGCAATATCTCAACTTTGGTTACTTTGTGAATGCATTTACTGGACTCCAAACATTTTTTCCCATCTTTTTTTAATATGGAGCTACATAGTGAATATAATTTAAAATATGGGTTTTGGATTTACAGTTCTGAGAAAAAAGGTGGAAGGCTTTAAGAAATGTGTGTTGCAGTCTTGAAAACCTTAGAGGGGCTAAAGGTGAACCCTCATAAGTTTTCCCCGGGTTGCTCTAGCCTGCATCTCCAGCCACCTACAAATACTCTCCTGTATTTCAGTCGACAACGTATTTGCCATTTCTCAAACCTTTTGAGAAGTGTTTTGAACATAGAAGGAATATGAACAATCCCCATGAGTGCATACCCGTCCTACAAGCAATGGAAGACGCACGAGGGGATATAACTGTTGAAGCATATCAGGGCTGGATTTGTTACGCCAGGCAATACTTTCAGCCACTGTTTTCACCAGGAAAAAATTACCTGCGATTCCGGGGGGGGGGGGGTTCTGTGGCCATGTAGAAATGAGAGGATGCAGATGCAGTTTTTACATATTTCAGTTTTCTCTGTATGAATAACACTTTACATAACCAACTTTCTTTGATGAAATATTTTGGAATAAATAAAAAGGTTCTATCCTTGTGTTTGTGTGTTTTACATTTGAATACGAAACAACAGTTTACCACAGGCTACAGTAAGATGTTAAAGGCCTACTGATAAGATTATCACAGTCTTGTTTTCTGCTCATCCTAGTATTTTTCATTAACATTGGTTTTCCATTCATTCTTAGACATGTCTATTGTGTGTTGAGACAAAATTTCATCTTGAGAGAGACAACACTGTTTTACATGCAGTGTTCACTTTTGTAATAGATTTGTGAAGTTTTGGGCTTTGTGCATGAGTTACACAACTTTTATGCATTATAATGGTGCTATAATGAAGTGGTTATGTATGTTTGCAGCATTTTAGAATTAAGATACATACTTTTTGACCCCGTCCTGCAACAACAGCAGGAATTTCATTACAGATTTTAAAGGTAAAATATAAGCAACACAACAACTAACCACCTTCTCAGAGCTAGATTTTATATTCTAGACAGAAACTTGGCTTCAACCTGGTGAGTCTGCTCCTTTTTTAGAACTTCTTCCCCCTGATTGTTCATTTCTCAGCTCTCCCCTGACCACTAGCAAGGGTAGAGGGATAGCTTCAGTATTTAAATCCGACTTTCGCTGTCAGCAACTGTCACCTGTCTTCTGTCCACTAGTAAAAGACTTCCTCGCTCTTATTGACTCTTTTAATTTCACTCAGTGGGTGAGTAATTCAACTCACAAAAAAGGACATACACTCGATCTGGTGATGTCATATGGTCTGGATCACTGAAATCAAAGACTGTGGGATATCGGACCATTTCCCTGTAATGTTTAATACTGTAGTGTGTAACGCGGGGTTGAACAGCAAGAGACCTGTGTGGCATTTGTGCACGATAAACCCCTCGACTGCTGTTCACTTTTCCTCCGCTTTCACTAACTCTGCCCTTAGAGATGCCAGCCTTTGTGCTGAACTACACTTTGAAGAACTAGTTAATCTCTTTAACTCAACATGCTCTGATATCCTTGATTCTGTTGCTCTACTCAGGACTAAACACACCAAATCATCACATCAGCCCTGGCTGAATGAAACCACCCGCGCTCTCAGACGCAAGTGTCAACGCGCAGAGAAAAAGTGGAAGAAGGACAAACTCCAGGTGTCTTTAGGGATCCTGCGTGACTGTTTATCAGAATATCAGAGCACTGTTAAAGCTGCAAAATCTGCTTTTCTGTCTAAAATTATTTCTAGTAAAAGTCACAAGCCCCAAGTTCTTTTTAATATTTTTAATTCTATTGTTAATCCATGTGGCACTGTTCCCATGGAGGCTTCTTCTGGACTTTGTGATAATTTCTTGAAATACTTTGTTGATAAAATCTCCACTTTAAGGTCTTCACATTCAGTCTGTGTTAGAACAGTCTCCTAAATGCTCTGCCATGTTTTGAGCCTGTGACTTTTTCTGTTTTAAAGGAAGTAATCTATTGTTTAAGACCTTCAAATTCCCCACAAGATATCCTCTCCTCTAGTCTTTTTAAGGAAACTCTTCACATTATTGGACCTAGTATTCTGCTTTTATTAAATGCTTCATTGTCATCAGGCTGTGTACCAGCTGCTTTCAAACACACTATTGTGCAGCCTATTATCAAAAAGAAAAATCTTGATCCAAATGTTCTTTCTAACTATGGGCCAATATCTAAACTACCTTTATGTCCAAAATTTTGGAAAAGGTTGCTTTTAATCAATGTCAGACCTTTTTAGACACTCATTGTGTTTGTGAAGAGTCTGGTTTCAAATCCTGCCACACCACTGAGACAGCACTAAGAGTTTTAATGATCTTCTTTTAATTGTTGACTCAGGTTGCTCTGCCGTTTTAGTTCTTTTAGATTTAACTGCTGCCTTTGACACAGTGGATCACAACATTCTTTTGTCAAGACTTGAACATTTTGTTGGTCTTAAAGGCACAGTTTTGTCGTGGTTTAAACCGTATTTGTCAGAGAGGTCCTTTTCTGTATCCATGGGGGAAGACTCTTCCTCAGCTCCTCTTTCTTGTGGTGTACCTTAAGGGTCCATTTTGGGTCCTACTCTGTTTTCATTATATATGCTGCCTTGGGGATCGATCTTCAGGAACTATAATGTTTCCGTTCATTGTTATGTTGACGACATCCAAATTTATCCCCCTATTAAATTGGATGTCTCAGTCCCACTGCAGCCTCTGTTTAACTGTCTAAAACACGTCAAAGACTGGTTGACACAGAATTTCTTACCCTTAATGAAAACAAGACTGAAGTTATTGTATTTGGAAATTGTACCCCTATGGATCAGTTAACTGATACCCTTGGCCCTCTTGCTTCTCATTGTTCCTCCACTGTTAGAAATCTTGCAGTGTTTTTAGATAGTTCTTTTAAATTAGAGAAGCAAGTGACCACAGTTCTCAAGACCAGTTTTTATCAGTTACATCAAATTGCCAAGGCGAAATCTTATCTTCCTCCAAAAGACCTTGAAAAATGTATTCATGCCTTCATTACCTCTAGATTGGACTATTGCAATTCTCTGTGTTTTGGTCTTGAATACTCATTGCTCCATCGCTTGCAGTTAGTCCAAAATGCTGCTGCGGTTCTTCAGGTGTTAGAAGGCATGGTCACATCACTCTAGTTTTAGCAGGTTTACACTGGCTGCCTGCCCATTTTCGTATTGAGTTTAAGATTCTTCTACTTACTTTTAAAGTTTTAAATGGTATACCACCCAGCTATTTCACCAAGCTACTCATCTTATATAACCCCTATAACTCTGGAATAACCTGCCAATCGATATTCGTACTGCAGAGTCTATACAATCTTTTAAACCTCGTCTGAAAAGTCACTTTTTTACCTTGGCTTTTAATTCAAGTTCAGTTTGAGTCCCATCAGGTCTTTTATGTTGTGATGTGTGTTTGTTTTAGCTTGTTTTTAGTCCATTTTATTGTATTTGTCTGTTTTTATGTTTTGTGTTATTGTATTTATTTTATTGATTGATGTTTTATTAATATTATTTTTAAACTAACTTGTAAAGCACTTTGGTCAGCCTTGTTGCTTTTAAATGTGCTATAGAAATAAAATTGACATTGACATTTAAATAATTTAATTATTGTAAAAAAAAAAGTTAAAAATCAATTTTGGATAACATGTGGTATAAGTTATGCCAAAAAAAGGAAGGTGTTAAACCTCACTGTGAAACAGATCGATGTGGTGAATATTTTAACATTCACCACACAGCTGGCTACTACAAAATAAGGAAAAAAAATTTATAAAGTAATTATTGTGAAGTAGAACAGTGAAAGCTTATCACACTGAACACCTCTGCCTCCTCTTCACCAGACCTGCAGCTTCTCATTCCCCGTCCACTCTGCTCCGCCTCAGTCTTCAGCTCTTCAAATCCTCAGCTCTGCTCCTCAGGCCTGAAACCTATTTGATTCAGCTACTCTGCTCTGGATTTCACCCTTTATTTGATTAGTTTACCACAGTCTAGACTGCTTGGTTGAGCTAAGGTTCCCCCGCTGCTCTGCAGAGCCAGCAACCCGCCCAGTTCTCCACGCATCCTATCATCCATTCTGCCCCACTCTACCCAGACCCATTCAGCCCTGTAATATCATTTGTTATCCAACTCCAGACCCCCTATATATTTATCTATCAATCACATCTAGCAAGCTCTGGCTCATGATATAGCAGCCTTCATTTCTAAACTATATGTGTTGCTAGGCAACCAGGCATGCCTTGATTATTGAGCACAGCATTTTACACTGATTTCTTAGAGGGTCGAAATTACTCTGTTATCAAATGGTCATGATTTTTTTTCTTTGTATCCCACACAGACCAAAATTCGCTACATGATGAATAAACCCATTTTAGGAAAAGTCATAGAATAGAATAGTCATTGAAAAGTCATAGAATAACAGATGGTGGCTCTTTTCTTTGTTTCTTTTTTAAATGCCAAAGGAGTCAAAATGGCGATTCCAGTGTTAATCCATTTTACCAGCTGGAAAGTCAAAGTGACAAGCAAAGTCAAACCTGTTTGACAAAGTTAGTACTTGAAGTTGATGTGTTTGAACCAGAAAAATGGGTTCTGAGTGTGAAGTGGGTAGTACCTACCAAAAGTGGTTAAAGAAGGACAACTGACAGGGTCATGGGCACCCATGCTCATTGATGCATGGGGCGCAAAGGCTGGTTTTCATGTTCTGCAAATGCCTACAAATGTTACATGGATATCACTGGTCTATGCAGCCAGACTGTATCAAGTTTCCTTTGACATTATGCTGACAGGTGCGTGCATAAGCACCATTTATTTGTGGAAGAGATGGCAGCTAGATGCACTATGGGAACAAAATGAGTCACCCGAGGCAGCATAACTTTGGATGATGTTCTACTGGGAAACCCTGCGTCCTACTTTCATGAGAATATTACTTTGACATATTCCTAGAAGACTGTCCCATACAAACCCTTGTGTTGCACTGGTGCACTGGTGTTCCCCGATATCTGTGGCCTCTTTCACCAGGATAATGCTCTCTGTTGCACTGTAAAAACTATTCAGGATTGGTTTGAGGAACATGACCAAGAATTCAACATGCTGATTTGGCTTCCAAATTCCTCAGATTACTTTCAGGACTTGCTCCTACTAAGATCTACTGCTGATGTCTTCTTGGTACCCTTGAGCCCATACCTCACTCAGTCCATGCTATACTATATTGACAAAAGTATTCGCCTGTCTGCCTTCACATGCATATGAACTTGAATGACATCCCATTTTTAATCCATAGGGTTTAATATGATGTCGGCCCACCCTTTGGAGCTATAAAGGCTTCAACTCTTCTGGGAAGGCTTTCCACAAGGTTTAGGAGTGTGTTTATGGGAATTTTTGACCATTCTTCCAGAAGTGCATTTGTGAAGTCAGATACTGATGTTGGACGAGAAGGCCTGGCTCACAGTCTCTGCTCTAATTCATCCCAAAGGTGTTCTGTCGGGTTGAGGTCAGGACTCTGTGCAGGCCAGTCAAATTCTTCCACACCAAACTCGCTCATCCATGTCTTTATGGACCTTGCTTTGTGAACTGGTGCTCAGTCATGTTGGAACAGGAAGGGGCCATCCCCAAACTGTTAACTGTTAACTGAAAGTTGGGAGCATGAAATTGTCCAAAATGTCTTGGTATGCTGAAGCATTAAGAGTTCCTTTCACTGGAACTAAGGGGCCAAGCACAACTCCTGAAAAACAACCCCACACCATAACCCCCCCTCCACCAAACTTTATACTTGGCACAATGCAGTCAGACAAGTACCGTCCTCCTGGCAACCACCAAACCCAGACTGGTCCATCGGATTGCCAGACGGAGAAATGTGATTCGTCACTCCAGAGAACACGTCTCCACTGCTCTAGAGTCCAGTGGCGGCGTGCTTTACACCACTGCATCCGACGCTTTGCATTGCACTGAGCTAATCTGAAGGCCACATGAAGGTTGGAGGTCTGTAGCTGTTGACTCTGCAGAAAGTTGGCGACCTCTGCGCACTATGTGCCTCAGCATCCGCTGACCCCGCTCTGTGATTTATGTGGTCTA
>VUQI01057281.1:0-10888 GCA_015106735.1 Paratilapia polleni
GGCAGAGCCTTCAGCTTTCAGGCCCCTCTCCTGTGGAACTAGCTCCCAGTTTGGATTCAGGAGACAGACACCCTCTCTACTTTTAAGATTAGGCTTAAAACTTTCCTTTTTGATAGAGCTTATAGTTAGGGCTGGATCAGGTGACCCTGAACCATCCCTTAGTTAAGCTGCAATAGGCTTAGGCTGCAATAGGCTTCCCATGATGCACTAGTCTGCATGCCGAAGTATCCTTGGGCAAGATACTGAACCCCACATTGCCCCTGATGCATTCATCGGAGTGTGAGTGTGTGTGTGAATGTTAGTAAGCACTTTAGTGTAGATAAAAGTGCTGTAGGATAAAGTATGCATGTAGTATAAAGCACTTTGAGTACTCAAAACTGAGTAGAAAAGCGCTATATAAGTACCAGTCCATTCACAACTTCCTTTCACTCTCCATGTGTTTATACACCACTTGCATTTAATCATTAGCTATTATTTAACCCTGTCTCTCTCCCTTAGGTGTGCCTTTTTGTTCTGTCTCCCTCTGCTCTCTTCTGTTTCCCTTCATCCCCAACCGGTCGCGGCAGATGGCTGCCCCTCCCTGAGTCTGGTTCTGCCACAGGTTTCTTCCTGTTAAAAGGGAGTTTTTCCTTCCCACTGTTGCCAAGTGCTTGCTCATAGGGGGTCGTCTGATTGTTGGGGTTTTCTGTCTAATATTGTAGAGTCTTTACCCTAAAATATAAAGCGCCGTGAGGCGACTGTTGTTGTGATTTAGCTCTATATAAATAAAATTGAATTGAATTGAATTAAAATTAAACACAGATTTGGTCTGGACACTAAGATGCTTCTCACATTAATGACACAGGTCAAGCATCCAATACATCCCTCCAGAAACTAAAACCACATGTGTTGTAAACATAATGCTGTCTTACCCACATAACTTTGACTGCATGACCCTGTGAACTCGACCTTTGACCCTAGCTGTCAAAACCAATTAGTGGATGAGAAAAGGTGTCTCATTAATCTCTCTGATATATTTTGAACTTTGAACAACACACAGGAAGTCTGAATGTTACACTGCTCCAGTAAACCCTGCTGGTTATAAAGTTGTTTCGTTGTGTGTAACGGGCGGTTTATGAAAGAGCTCCATAAATAAAATTAATTATTCAACATAAAAAGATAAGAGTGAAGAGAAGGTGGAACTCAGTTTGGATCGGTTCTGTCCTCAGTTTGAACATCCTGGCTGTACTGACAGTTTTTAGCATCATCAATAATTAATTTGACTTCAGTCACATGCTGAAAGTCTTAATAAAGAAAGAGAGTGGATCATTTCTTCATCTGGAAGAGCCGTAGATCAACATGAGCAGCATTAAGTGTGCTGATGGTTTTGTAGAGCAAATCCTACAGACCCAAACAGAGCAGCATTCACCTTTTGTGACTCGGGGCTTACATGTCATCGCAGAAACATCATCTATCCAAACAGTGAGCTCCTCTGACTTTTAAATGTGACTGCATTTAAAATGTGCTGAAGTTAATGATGAAGATTTTTATGAATAGGTTGCTGGTTTTGGGCTGGGTCATCAGGAGAAGAGTGGAAAGCAGGACAGAAGAAACCAGGACAGAGGAGACAAGGAGAATAGATACCAGGAGAACAGACACCAGGAAACCGAAGACCAGACAAACAGAGACCAGGAGAGCAGAGACCAGGAAACCAAAGACCAGACAAACAGAGACCAGAAGAGCAGAGACCAGGAAACCAAAGACCAGACAAACAGAGCCCAGAAGAGCAGAGACCAGGAGAACAGAGACCAGGAGAACAGAGACCAGGAGAACAGAGACCAGGAGAGCAGAAATCAGAATTGTTTTTATATTATGTTAATATTTTTATGCCTCTATGCCTTGTACGCTCAGTACTCAGCTGTCCATCCACCTGAACAGCTGGGACTTAAGGAAGCGCGAGAAAGTAACAGAAGGTGGGCACTGCTCAATGCTCGTTCGATTAACAACAAAAACATCTCTGCTTTGTTAGAACGCAACCTAATGGTCTTAATTATAACAGAGACATGGTTAAGAAACAGGACTGGAGATGAAGTCCTTCGAAACTGTTTGCCTTCTATCACTGGGCAAGGGCGAGGAGAGGGGGTGGTGTTGCTATTATATTCTCACTGGAGTTCAGGGCTACACAAATTAATTTGACCCACACAACAACCTTTGAACATGTGGCTGTAGAGCTGCAACATACTGAGTGGGACCGACCTGTGCTGGTAATCTGTGTGTATCTCCCACAACGAGGCAACTTGTTCCAGTTCAACAACTTCCTGAATGAGCTTCAAAATCTCTTGAATAACATTTCTGCGAGCTACAAGAGAATCATCATGGCTGGAGATTTTAATGTCCATGTTGATAATGACACAAGTGCAGATACCCGTTTGTTTCAGTCTTTATTGGAGAGAAATAGCCTCGATCAGCATGTAACGGGGCAAACACACCGGGCAGGTCACACTCTGGATCTGGTCATCAGCAGCAGAAATGTCGAAATCACTGATCTGACTGTCCAGAATGACAGTATAGCAGATCATTGCACCATCTATTTCAATGCCAAACCAGTGTCAGAAGGAGAGGAGGAGGTTTTCTCAGAGGAGGATGAAAACAAGGATGAAGATAAGAATGGTTGTCCGGTCTTTGACCGAGAGTTGTGAGTTTTGGACTGTTAAATTCATGTATTCTCTGTTCAGTCCCTAGTTTATTGGTCACTTTTTCTTCTTTATGTATGTTCATTAGTATTTTGAATCTTAGTTATTAGTTGCAGTTTTGGGGTTTAGTCTGTGCTTTTGTAGCCTTCAGGTTTTCTTTATTATTATACTTTTGGTCTTTCTACTTTTGTTATCTGGTTTGGTATTGTTTGTATCTTAGTCTAGCCTTCCCAGTATCCTTTTGTGTCTTGTCAAGTCTTCATTAGTAATTCCATGTTCTATTTTGTAGTTACTTCCTGTTCTCATTTGTTAGTCCTTTGTCTCTTGTACTCTGCATTTAGTTTTACTTCCCCCTTGTCTTGTTATCTAGATTCTGTTCACCTGTGTCTTGTTTTCCCCAGCTGTGTTCACTCTCCCTGATTACCTTGTGTATATTTATAGACTGTCTCCTTTTAGCTCTTTGATTCCTTGGAATGATGTTTGATGAGAGGCTAACCTGCTGTGAACATATTAACAATGTTAGAGACAAGTGTAAAACGATTAATAATATGTTGCAGTACCTGTCAGGATGAGAATAGGGAGCAAGCAGGACAGCTCTGCTAAACCTTTACTGGGCTCTTATGAGAGCAAGACTAGATTATGAATGTCGTGCTTACATGTCAGCAGCTGAAACCCACCTCAAAAAGCTGGATGTTGAACAGGCGCAGGCCCTCCGAATCTGCAGCAGAGCATTCAAAACATCACCAGTTTCCACAATGCAAGTGCAAATGGGGGGAAATGCTGCTGAGAATTAGGAGAGTCAAACTCATGCTAACATATTGGGTGAACATACAAGGCCATAGTAGAGCTAATTCTGTAAGAGTACTTAACAGGAATGCTGGGAACATCACCAAACCAATTATTATAGTTTTGGGTGGATAAGAAATACAAGGCTGCAAACTGCAGGTTTGACAAACTTAAGAATAAACCTGACTGTGTAACTGTCAGTCATTCCTCCCTGGAGATTTGTTATGCCCTCTGTTGATACAAGTCTGCAGGAGAAGTTGAAAGGAAAATCAAAAAGAACATCAGAAGAGAATATAGATCAACTTCAATACAAAATATTCATATTCACAGATGGGTCAAAAGACCCAGAGACTGGGCGCACAGGGGCGGGTCCCCCCCCCCCTTATTCTCCTGTCCACACTCCAGTCCAGTAGGTAGCAGTAATGCACCTGTAAGTTGGTTTGCCAACTGCCATTAAGGTCCAAAGAAGAAGAAGAAGCAGCTCTTTTTCCTGTTGTCCCACTTTTCTGTGTGTTCTCCTGCTCTGTGGTCTCTGTAATTTCTGTATTTCAAGATGTTTGGATTCCCTGATTTAGCACTTTGTTAACTCCAAGATCTGGACTTTGTTTTTCACTGGACTAAGAAGCATTAAAGTTTGCTAAATGTTTATTCCTGTCTCCTAAGTCCTGCATTTGGGTCCACTAACCTTTCTGAAACACAGTGGTCCTTGACATGAAGACAAGGACAAAGATGAGCAGACAAAACGATTGAAAAAGAGTGAAGAATAGAAAATGTTTCAGCTTCCAGAGCAAATTTTTTTCCAACTTGATCCAGTTATGTGTTGTTTAAAAGCTGAAATGTGTTTAGCTCCTCCTGAGAATCTGTCTGAGCTGAAGCTGCTCTGTGAAGAAGGATGATTGAAAACTCCTCCTGAACGCTGCAGAACTTTTTACTGCCAAACCTGCTTCAACCATTTGTGAAACCCAGCGCTCCTCTGACTGAAGGAAACAGTCAGAGGAGCTTCCTTCTGAACAAACAGCAGCGCTGTCACATATTGTGCTTCCAGGATTCAGCCTGAAACACAAAGATGGAACATGTAGACCTGCTGATGTGACGATCGTCTCCAACTGAAAATCTGAGACTTTTCCTTCTTTACATTATAAATTATTCACATCTGCCTTCCTCTTTAATGCTTTACTGCTTTCACACTTATGAAACTCTGATAATAGTGAGTTATGATTTACAGTTAACAGTGTTCATGTTTCACATGATTAAGGTCATATAATGTCAGTGGTAGAGGAGAGAGACGCATTCACATCCTTTACTAAAGTAAAAGTACTCAAAACCATTGTGTATTAAAATGTTCTTCATGTATAATCAATAAAATCCTTATAATAATAGCTGTAAAATTATATATGAACATGTTTTTATTCTTACTCAGGCATGAATGACAGTAAGGTTTGAACATTTTTCGTAGGACTGCATCTAATGATTGTTTTCTCCATGAATGAATCTGCAGATATTTGTGATGAATCGTTTGATTGGTCGGTTTGTAAAAGTGTTTATCCAATCAGCAGTCGACTGTTTCAGAGACTCAGTGGAAATGAATGAAGTCAGGTGATCACTGGATCGTATTCTCTGAACTCTGTGTTTGTTCTCTGTGTCAGATCTGACTCTGTAAAGCAGCCGAAGCTGTCGTGGAGTAAAAAGTACGACAACAAACCATCATAAAAAAGGATGAAGGTTCCTGAACCAAAGAACTGAGTCCAGATCAGTTCTTCACACGTCCTCAGCAGCACTGACAGAGTGATACAGGAGTGAGTTTATCACTGTACACAGAGCAGTTTGATCACAGCGGGGGAGAAAAACTCACTCATAGCTGCTCACATGGTTTGGACTGTATCATCTGCTCCCAGAGAAGTTGTTAATGAACAGCTGCCTGCTCTTACTCACTGTCCTTTCAGCTCTTTATCAGTTTTTATTTAGATGGTTTATCTGTGAGGGACGAGTACAGAGAAACAGTTTCAGAGGCCGATGGACTCCACACGTGGAAATATTCCCAAAGGTCTCCAAATAACTCTTAGAAATCTCTTTAAGGTGGAGCTGCTCTGTAAAATGATCCCTTCATAAATGATTTTCTGTTTGTATTTACTTCCTGGTGTTTACCTGCGAGTACACTGATGTGATTGGCTGATGCACAGGTGGCCATTTTCTTCCTCTGGAGCAGAAAAAAAACTTCCCGGTCCTCTGAATATGTGGCCGTGAGAGTCACACGTCCAGAGGACCGTGGAGTGTCTCAATCCCCCCACACGTCCTAAAAGGAAATCAAACAGACCCTCAGATCTTAAAGTGAACGCCTGCCTTTTTATCCTGGTTCCAGCAGAGGGCGCTCCACTCATGGGTCAAACAAACTCCAACATGTCAGTGATCAGGCTGATGGAGAAACATCAGAAACATCTGTCCTCTGAGCCGAACATTTCATCATCAGACACGACGCCGTCACTCTGATTCCCATAAATCACACACAGCACCATTTAATACATCTCAGCTACAATTCATGCTCACAAGGTGCGTACAGTCACATGATTAAAACGGAGCAGAAAATAACTGAATGTGTTCATGTCCGTGTGATTCTACTCTTTTCTTTGTTCGGGTCTGAAGTGCAGTCGTTTTAAAGTGTTGGTTACACAAATAAGAAGAGAGCAGAAAATGACTGAGTTCATATACAGGAATACGACTGTGTATTCACACCTGTGAATCATTTCTTCATTCACTGATGCACATAAATGATAAATATTATAAAATAAAAGCTGCTGCAGCATTTCAGTGGATTGTTTCGTGTCAG
This sequence comes from Paratilapia polleni, assembly GCA_015106735.1. Lineage (NCBI taxonomy): Eukaryota > Metazoa > Chordata > Actinopteri > Cichliformes > Cichlidae > Paratilapia > Paratilapia polleni. Next base: position 6,283 of record VUQI01057281.1, read on the forward strand.
AGTTCACAGACTGACACAAAAAGTCCTCACAGGAAGTTTCCAAAGAAACAAGAAAGCATGAAATCTGTTTTTGTCCTCCAAAAGTCCTCAGCTCTGTGTGTATGTGTGTGTGTGTTCAACGAATCAACTGACAGACTGAAGCCAGGTTCACACTGTCAGCCACGAGATTTAAGTAAAGTTTTTAATGTTGAAAAACAGCTAGCTGGCTTTTGTCAAGCTAGCTAAGCTCCACCCACCTGAAGCTACCTGCTGTCTTCTCTCTGAGGTCAACGCCATCACCAACAATCGAAGACGCAAATTCCACAAACAAACAAAGAGACGCTGAACGAGACTGAAGGTTTTTGATTTTAGAGGTTTTTTTAGTCAGTTTGAACACCCACACACACAGACAGACACACACACACACACACTTTGGCCCCATACCTCCAGAGTCACGTTTGATTAGCCCACGTGGTCCAGGTGTTAGTCAGTATCATTCTCCTCTCATGTTCAGTGCTGACAAACTCAGAGAGGAGCTCACCGTGACCCTGCAGAGAAACCTCCTGTGTGAGATGATGGAGCTCAGCTTCCTCCTCCTCCTCACACACTGATTTCAAACGAAAATATCTGGTCTGAACACTTCAACATTATACAGTTATATAAGCTGAACAGGCTGCTCAGCAGGATGGACCTGAGGAAATAACCTCATAGCGGTGTTGAGATTTAAACAAGGTGATACAGAGGTGAAATTCTACAGGAAGTAAAGAAAAAAATGCCCCATGTCTGTTGCCTGTTTCATTGGTGAAGCTTTTTGAAAAACAGCAAGGTGTGCTGTTAGGGTTTATGGGTTTGTTCACTTTGAACCCCTTTAACATGTCCTGCAGTTCTTAGTTTGTTAGACATTTTAGAAGATGGAAATAAAAAAGGCTTTTTATTCTTTCTTAAAATACTAAATAATGTCACACATTCAACTTTCTGCCTTTTAGAAATTAGTCATTTTTTTACTCTTTAATTTTTCAATTTTGCATGTCACAGAGCACAGGAAGTCAAAAACACAAACTGCAGTTAACACAAAAAGATGCAAAATGCAAAGTGTCAACATATTTAAATAAATAAAACAAACAAAAGCAACAAAAAGCTGCTATCAAGGGGCAGATTTATGAAGCTGGACAAATTATCACGTTGTCACTGTCTCAAAAATACACCAACAGGAGAGAAAACTTCTGCAGGTGATCTGCTAACAATTTACTAATTTATGAACACAGACGCAGCCACTTCATTTCTATAACAACGTAAGCAGTTTGCCAAGAGCAGCACAAACAACAAGAAGCAGACCTGAGGAGGGAGCGAGCCATCTGCTAAGTACAAATAATTCAGTGTAAATGCAAATTTTACACACACGTTTCTCTCTGGAAACAGCATGACATCTCAGATCAATGAGAGGCAGCTGAAGGAGAATCAAAATGTTTGGGACATTCAGTTCAATTCAATTCAATTTATATAGCCTTTACTGTTTATATATAACAGTCACCTCAAAGCAATTTATACTCTAAGGTAAAGACCCTACAACAGAGAGAAACCTCAACAATCAGACAACCCTCTGTGAGCAGTACTTGGCGACAGTGGGAAGGAAGAACTCCATTTGAACAAGAAGAGACCTCTTCCTGATTTTTTTGTTAGCGCCACCGTCTCCAAACCACACATCACAGCAGGTCTCACTACCATCTTGTAAACCTTCCCTTTCACTCTTGCTAGTCCTTCTGTCACACATCACCCCTGACACTCGTCTCCACCCGCTCCACCCTGCCTGCACTCTCTTCTTCACCTCTCTGTGCACTCTCCATTGTTTTGGATGGTTGACTCCAGGTATTTAAACTCATCCACCTTCACTACCTCTGCTTCACTGTTACGCCTGTCTCCCTCTCATTCACACACATGTATTCTGTCTTGCTTCTACTGACTTTCATTCCTCTTCTCTCCAGAGCATACCTCCACCTCTCCAGGCTCTCCTCCACCTGCTCCCTACTCTCACTACAGTTCACAATGTGGTCTGCAAACATCACAGTCCACAGAGACTCCTGCCTGACCTCATCTGTCAGCCTGTCCATCATCTGGATAAATATGAAAAATAAAGTGGAGAGCAGGATTCATCCAGAGAAGAGCTGCTTCATTACAGCTTACTCTGAAACCTGAGGGTAACAGCTGACCTGTAGGATGTGTGGAAGAAGAAATTCTGATCCTGACTGATCTACATGTTAATGAAGTTACTGTTACTGCTTCATGTGTGTAAATCACTTCTTTTCTTTGCTTCTCTGCATAATCTGTGATCTGCAGGTATTTATTAAAGTCAAAGGAAAGAATCTGACTCACAGTCACCTGTGGGAAGAAAAAACAGTTTCTGCAAAATCCTGATACCAGGATTATTTTAATGCCATACGAGTCACATTATTAACAGCAATATGTCATGTAAGAGATCTGATACCAGGCAGAAGTGAAAGGAAAAGCAAAGGCAGAAGAACATAACCTTTAGGTTTAAGTCTCAACTCTGGGGCAACCAGAAGGACTCGCCTCAGGATCAGAGGCTGCAAACTGACTCACACGGGGGTTAAGAGTTCTGCAGTTTAGCTGAGACCCGGGCATACTTTAAGAGTGAGGAATGAAATCATAAAATCATTTCTAAAAAAACAGTGAGCTGACTTCCAGACAGGAAGTCAGTGAGCTAGTTCAGTGGGAATAAATGCAGAATAAATCAGAGTTGAGACACAAATAGTTTCCCACTGAACTCATTTAGCTGGAAACGTTTCATAACCCTCGAAAAGCCACTGAGTCAGCAGAAGCTCTGCAGCCTAGCACCTGTTTACTCAGAAACATGTACTTTAAAGCAGCTTTGATGGGAAGTTTCTGCCTCCTCAGATTCCTCTGTGAGAAATGTTGATTTTTAAAGACAAATTAAAAGATGACATATTAAAGGAAGAAATAAAACATTTCATAAATAACATCCATCCATTTTCTTTCACCTATCCATCTCAGGGGCATGGCTGTGGGGAGCTGGAGCCTATCCCAGCTGTCACAGGAGACAAACGTACAGATTTAAATATCAAAACCTGCTGCTTTCTGATAATCGGATCATCTCCTCTGCATGCAGCTTCAGAGCAGGTCTGATGGTCTTCCTCTGCAGATGAAGATGGTTCAGGTGTTACTGTTCAGTCAGTGTGCAGCCCAGCAGCTCCTCTCACTCAGCATCTTAAACTTAAAACGAATATTAACAATAATAATCAGTCAAGTTGATTCCTGTGAGTTTGTGTCCTGTAAAAGCCACATTTAAATTTTTTATCACCTGTCTCCTTTTTCCTACAGCTGACAGCGTCATGGCAACGTTTAAAGAATCACTTCCTGTCTGCGTTTTCAATTTAAATATGCGACGATAACCCAGAATAATCTGTCTTTGTTCTGTCTTCTAACGCAGAAAAATAAATCCGGTCAGTTGCAGTTTTATATTTACTGCTCTGAATGTATCCTTTGTTTGAGTCTATTCACACTCACAGAGGAGTCATATACAGGTTTTAGCACAACCACACACCCAAGTAGCAGAACAGCTCAGATCTTCTGCAAAATGAAACACTTCGAGCATTTCTGCCATCCTGATGACCGAGGAACTCTGAGTCATGGTGGACGTTACATGATTGCGATCGCTCTCTCTTGCTCCTGTGTGAATATGGAGCCCTTCCTCCTTGGCATTCTTGACCATCTGGTTCGGGGTTACTGCCACAACAGGCACCAACCACCTTGCAGCCACAGCTCTGTACAGCTGCTTCAGCAATGGAGGTGTGGAACATGTTCCCTAGCCTCCCTCAGAATGCTGCTGAAGCTCTGCCAAAGGTGGGAATTGAAGATCTCACGGACCGGCACCTCTACCAGATGCTCCTAACACACCCTCACCACACGTTTGGGTGTACCAGGCCTGTCCAGCATTCTCCCCCTCCACCTGGTCCAACTCACCACCAGGTGGTGATCAGCTGACGGCTCTGCTCCTCTCTTTACCTGAGTGCCAAGACGTACAGCTTCAGGTCTGATGATACGTTTGCAAAATCGATCATCAACCTGCACCCTAGGGTGTCCTGGTGTCAAGTGCACTTGTGGACACCCTTATGCTGAAACGTGGCGTTTGTTATGGACAAACTGTGGTTAGCACAGAAGTCCAACAACAAAACACCACTCAGGTTCAGGTCGGGCAGGGCGTTCCTTCAAAACACACCCTTCCAGGTCACGCTGTTGTTGCCCACATGAGCGTTGAAATCCTCCAGCAGGACAGAAGTGATATCCCATTCTTAATCCATAGGGTTTAATATGATGTCGGCCCACCCTTTGCAGCTATAACAGCTTCAACTCTTCTGGGAAGGCTTTCCACAAGGTTTAGGAGCATGTTTATGGGAATTTTTCACCATTCTTCCAGAAGCACATTTGTGAGGTGAGACACTGATGTTGGACGAGAAGGCCTGGCTCGCAGTCTCCACTCTAATTCATCCCAAAGGTGTTCTATCAGGTTGAGGTCAGGACTCTGTGCAGGCCAGTCAAGTTCTTCCACACCAAACTCGCTCATCCATGTCTTTATGGACCTTGCTTTGTG
>VUQI01057285.1:0-57315 GCA_015106735.1 Paratilapia polleni
TGACAGCATCACACAGTTGCTGCACATTTGTCAGCTGCACATCCATGATGAGAATCTCCCGTTCCATCACATCCCAAAGGTGCTCTATTGGACTGAGATCTGGTGACTGTGGAGGCCATTTGAGTACAGTGAAGTCACTGTCATGTTCAAGAAACCAGTTTGAGATGATCTGAGCTTTATGATATGGTGTGTTATCCTGCTGGAAGCAGCCATCAGAAGATGGGTACACTGTGGTCATAAAAGGATGGACATGGTCAGCAGCAAAGGCTGTGGTGTTTAAACAATGCTCAGTTGGTACTAAGGGATCCAAAATGTGCCAAGAAAATATCCCCCACACCATTATACCACCAGCAGCCTGAACTGATACAAGGCAGGATGGATACAATGCTTTCATGTTGTTGTGGCTGTAGCCCTTGCCACCGTGAGTCCTTCCCAGTAAGGATGAGCATCAGCTTCTGGTTTTCACACACAGTTCTGTATTTTACACACTTTTTTTATGTACACACACACTTATATACACTCTATGTGCCCGGCCGTGGAGCGCTGGCTGCTCCAAAGCTACTACTGAGCGACTTGTGTGTTTCTGTCTCCAGCCCCCCACCTACTATAAGAGGAGAGGTTAATTAGCTATGTCAGACAGGTGTGTCACTCTCCTCAGCTGGCACTGCTCCCCAAACCACGCCACTCCACCTCTCCCTCCTGCAGTTAAGCCAGGAAACCATACCCCAACACCACAGTTGTTTATGCCAAATTTTGACCCTACCAGGCAACATTTTTTCTAATCTCTGTAAACTGTAGCCTCAGTTTCCAGTTCTTAGCTGACAAGAGTAGCACCTGCTGTGGTCTTCTGCTGCTGTAGCCCATCTGCTTCAAGGTTTGACATGTTGTGTGTTCAGAGATGCTCTTCTGCATACTTTGGTTGTAACGAGTGGTTATTTGAATTACTGTTGCCTTCCTATCAGCTCCAATCAGTCTGGGCATTCTCTTCTGACCTCTGGCATCAACAAGGTATTTTCACCCAGAGAACTGCCACTCACTGGATATTTTCTCTTTTCAGACCATTCTCATTAAGCCCTAGAGATGGATGTGTGGGAAAATCCCAGCAGATCAGCAGTTTCTGAAAGACTCAGATCAGCCCATCTGGCACCAACAACCATACCACGTTCAAAGTCACTTAAATCATCTTTCTTCCTCATTCTGATGTTCAGTTTGAACTTCAGCAGGTCATCTTGACCATAATCTACATGCCTAAGTACATTGAGTTGCTACCATGTGACTGGCAGATTAGATATTTCAGATAACAAGTAGTTGAACAGGTGCACCTAACAAAGTGCCCAGTGAGTGTATATTAAAAAAAATTGTCATGAGGGAGAAAATTAGCAGCAGAGCAAAAGCATTTGTGTACCAGGCTGTAAACATGAAAATTTCTGCTGTTAAAGAGGGAGTCTGTTTGGGCTGAACTGTTTTTGGAACCAAACTCAAGTGGCTATTTAAGGAACTGCACGTTGGCTTTATTTTTTTTTTGTCTCTGAACCTTGATGGTTGGTGTCAGGTCGCACGTGTCGCCACATTTACTCTTGATTTATGCAGCAACCATTTTTGTCAGTTAATTTTAGTTAGCCAGGCCACATTTACACCTGACAGCTGCAGTATTTGCAAACAAACAATTAATCTCTGTAATGAATTTATGTGGTGTATCCTGTTTTAATTTAGTCACGCCCATATCTGCCCTTACTGTAGTAAACATTTATCATATAGTTGCATAAATTTACGAAAGAGTTGGTTCAACTGCATTCTGATCCCCGGTGTTTCTCTTACTGTGGAAATGTTACTTATAAACACTTAATGGAAATCCTTGGTGGGGGGTCAAGCACACATGGGTTGGGAAATATCAGAGGTGTTGGATTTAGTCAAGGTACAAATCTCCCACACCTCCTGTTTTCTAACTCGGTAGGTGTGTGAGTGTGTGTGTGCTGTACCTGCTAAATCTCTCCTGCCTGCCAAACCTAACCAACAAATGTCTAAAGGGCAGGAAACAGAACAGAGAAACTAAACATTCAACATTCCTCTGATCACAGTGCGGACATAACACACACACAAACACACACACTCAGCTACAAAAGAAATATACTGTACCCACACAGGAACACGTGGAAGTTACACAAGGGTTAGGACATAAACAGACGCAGACTCAGTAAGACAGCTATCTATGGCAACCCTCTCCCCAACACACTCACATACCAGCTGGTTACACAAGTGCTTTGTGATTGGCTTGAGGGGGGCTTGAGGGAGATGAGACCTAAAATAACTTCAAAATCCTAATTGGACCAGAATGGGAAGTTTGGGTAGAGAACCATTCGGGAAAAGATGACAACTTCCCCCCCCCCCGTTAACAGAACGGATGAGAATAGCCTGTGCATTGTTTTACTCCTTATATCATCCAGGCCGAGAAATTAGTGCTGCTCCAACTTCCTAGTTTGCAAACTTGATGGTATTATTTGGTTGGATGTTATTATTCTAGGAATTCAATTTTTTTCAATACTAATCAAAACTACTCCTTACCCTGGATAAAACTCCTTAGACAGACACACATACCTCAGGGAGTCTCTTAAGGATGCTGAATTTCAGCCTCTCGTTGGCATCACTGTTGTCCAAATCTAAACACAGAGAGAAAGGAACAGAGAGATGACGTGGTGCTAATTAGTCTTCTGAAGACAAATCCCACATCCTAGGACAAATAATACACTACCTCACCTCCTCTCTTTTTGTGCTCGTATGCAAATTTTAACTGCTTGAAATCCTCTGGAAGAGACATTCAGTTTTCCACAGGTAAAACAAATGCAAATACAATCATCAAAATCCCAGAATCCTCGGCCGTCAGCTGAGGCAGTATGTAAAATTTTTCTTAATCCATTTCAAGTGACAAATTTATTGTGACTGATCAACACGAATAAAAAACAGCAGCATATTTTACTTTGACATAAAACAGACATGGCTTCACAAGTGATTACTGATTACTAAAATAATTCTTAGCACCACTCTGGTTCAAACCACTGGTACCATTAGTATAACTGCTAAAGTGATTGTTTTATTACACCAGATGTATCTTGAGTCCTCGCATATTATCGCCGTGCTATTTCTGTGGGTTTGGTTACACAGAGAGAAGGCTGTACAGAGACCTGGTTGTCTGCAGCACTAGAGAGCTCAACAGTGAGATTCCGGAAACAAAAATCCCATTCATATTCTCCATAGGGATTTTGATCATGAGCCATAATGTTTCAACCATCCACAGTAGACTTACTGCGAGCTACAACACTGTGAAACAATGGTATGCGCTCCTGTAGAAACCACAAGTGGTGATATCAAACTTGTTTTAACAAAAACACGTTTTATTTGCAATGCCGTTGAAAAGAGCTACTCTACCCAGCATCCTAAAAAACAGCAATGTCTGTGATTGGTGGAGGTCGCTGTCGCTATGGAAATGTTCATAAACTGCAAGAGTGGAGATTGCAGTCAGGAGCGAAGCACTGTACCATTTCAATAACTATACTTTACTACACACACACATACACGCACACACAACACAAACTATAAAATACATTCTAAACTATTATTATACAACACTAGGATAATGAAAAGGATTAAAATCAAGAAGGCTGGAAGTCATTCACTGTGGAATCTGGGATTTGCAGTGGGTTATGGGATGAGTAGCTCCTTCACCATTAAAAGTAATTACTTTCACAGTCTTGTATTTTGTCCTTTATTTTTTGATCCAAATCAAATCTTTTTATGATTCACCTCATAGGTGGTTGGCTTGGTTCAAGGCTTAAAACGCTTTATATAAAGATTTGCTGAAACGTCACTGGAGGAATGAATGGCCAATTCATTTCCAGAACCGGAGGCCTTAAAAAAGTGGCTGGTCACTGAACCTACGTTCAGCAATAACTGGTTGAAAAGTTGGCTTGAACAGGAAAAGAAACAACAGCGGAATTCACCACCAAAAGGATTATGAGCAAAAATCAAAGATCAAAAATGATGAGAAACCCAGACGAAAGCTGCAGAGGACACTTTTAATTGTGTTTGTCATTCATTTTCACTTCACTGCAAAGAAGCTCTTTTTATATCGTGACTTCTGTCTTTATTGTATGGTCTAAGCTAAAGGACCACCAACAGCATAAATGAAGAAGAGTAAGCACACATTGCCTGTTGTTCAGCATTATTTTACACCTTACCCTTAAATGGTATGTAGGTAGGACTACAAATCTCTGTTTTTGTGACTACAAACACAGTACCACACCTGAACTTTCAGGTGGCTGAAGGTGGTGTGTGGTTAGCCCACCATTTATGGTTTGAGCTAAAAATACCCAACAACCACTGGATGTATTACCACTGATTTTTATACATATATCATGGTCCCAGGTGGAACCTTTATGTGATGAACTGCTTTAAAATTGCGTAAAATTGGTACAAATAGCTTTCTGATCAGCCTCAGCTATGATTCTTGGTTTTATGCTACTTAGCAAATGCTAAATAAGACACTGAATATACTAAACATTGCATCTGCTTAATATCAGCATGTTAGCATTACCATTCTGAACACGCAGCATGCTAATCTTACAATGTAATTTTTGTTTGGATTTCTGATTTATGTGAAATTCTGCATCCAGGTTAAGTAAGTCTGATTGGATTGGGAAAAACATCAGTAAGAACATGCTTGTGTGCTTGTAAGGAGTCAGAAAGGGCTCGCCTGCCCAGCCAATTACACCCAGTAAAACAGTTGACTATTAAACGGATATACAGATATTAGATTAATCGCTGGGGAGATTTTAGGCATGAACCTTCAAAGTCTTGAAACAGCGCTTTCTCACTTTGAAGTTTAAAAAAAGACATTAAATAACTGCTTCATCTTCAAGGATCATTGTTTGTTCTGTTCATGAACAAGAACCATGTAAACTACAAACAAATCAAGAGTAACACAGAAGGCCAGATATTTTGGTTCTGTTGATATTTGTGCCAAGCCAAACTGTTTGGTCTTTGAACAATGCACTTTTCATGGTGGGAAAATCACACTAAGACATACAAAATATAGTCAATGTTATTTTGTGTATTGCCCCTGAATCCCTGCTGTGTTGCTTACTGGTATTTAATGTGTTAAAACCAGCATGCAAAAATGCACAGTGAAGCCAGATAACTGCAGCAACTTGCAAACATGCTCCCTCTGTACCCACAGCTCTGTAGTGTGACCTCTTTAACAGGTTCAGTGGTCTTGAGTTAATTACCACATAAGCAGTAACCATAAATGTTTTGTAACCATAACATCTCTCTGCATGTACAGATCACAGCAGTCAGGTGCGTGTTTGTCAAACTATTCCCCATTTCAGGTTTTGCTAGTAATACCGTCAATCATTTAACATAACCTGTACTCAGGTTATTGATGTATAAGTAGCTGAAAATGCCTAGAGAGAGAAACAAATTACAAATATGAGCTGATATAATATCTACTCTGACTTTCTACCTTTGATTTAGCTTCAATCTGCTTGCAGCAGCAGGTAGCGAGTTAATTAAATACAACTCTGTGAGAAGCAAAAACACAGTTTATCCCACACCTGCACTCCGTACTCATCATGAGAAAGTTTATGATTAAATGAAAAAGCACAAACCAGATCACCCACTTTTGAGAGTGGGGTTATTATACCCACAATGTAATGCACACATGAAGGTTTCTGTTCACTGTTCGCTGTGATGAGTTACAGTAACCTGTGGGTGTATAAACATAGAAAAGACCTGAAAATCTAAAGTACTGAAACTTACAAAAAAAAAAAACTTACAGAAAAATCTTGTTTCTGTTTGTGAAGATCAGCTGGCAGTGACATTTGCAGTAAAGTGAAAGTCACTGTTTTACAAGCATGTAAAGGCAGTTTGATGCACTTGTTGTGTCAGTTCCTCTCAGTATAAAGCTGTTATATTATGTTGATTTTGTTCTAATACACATACACACTCACCAACCACTTTATTAGGTACACCTGTTCAGCTGCTCGTTAACACAAATATCAAGTCAGCCAGTCACAACTCAATGCATTTAGGCATACAGACATGGCCAAGATGAAGATTCCTTCTGAACATCAGAAATGAAAATGCTGTGATGAATGCTATGTAGTACATACTGTGTAGAATTATTATGCAGTATGGATTTGGGGCTTACCCACAAGTTCTGGTTGGTGGCAGTTTGATTGCCAGGCAAAGGACCAGGTGTACACCTGTTTGTCACTCTTTTAAGTGTTTCTGGGTTTCTGGGGTAATTCAGAAAGTAGCTTATAGCAGCTGTGACCTGTGGTGACAGTGGTTAGGCTAGTAAATATACTCTAATGCTGAACTGATCAAAAAGATAAACTTTTTATATCAGGTAAAAAGAAATAGAAATGTTTAGTCATTTACATTAAAACAGTTAAGTATTAGATCAAAGAAAAAATGCCTAAACTTTCTTTCCCAGACATGGATTAAAACTAATCCTAGACTAAAAACTTTTACTATGGAGAACTTCACTGAATTTTTCTTTTCCTCTTCAATGCTTATTCCATGGCTCGGAAAACGCCTGCAAAAGCCTACAGCCATGTTAACAGCTCTGAGAAGCTGTGGTCCTTTGTGCTAAATGCTTATATCAACACACTAACATGCCAAGCAGTGATTTGAAAAACAAGCAAACTTTTGATCCTCTGAAGATAATATACTGAAAGATTATGGTGGGTTATGGTGTCATTCTCATCTTTGTTGTCACCTTCAAATCCACAAAACCTAGGAGCCAAAGACTGCAGCATGTGTGGCTTTCAGAGGATATTTATGGATGCTTGTGGATTTAAAAAGGTTTCTAATTAATTTCAAATCAAATGGCTGAATTTTTCCAGAACTGTCTGTACCAAATTCAGCCCAAGGTCTAATGCATGTCTGATGTATCCAAGAATACCCAAATTTTATCCCAGGTTCTGCAGGTGTCAGTAGTGCATTTACAAATTTGATCTGCATGGGAGCTATGTTAGGAGAAAGCTTTTGGTGTGGAACACTAACAGTTTGAAAAAAAATATATGTGTGTGAATAATGTACTCTGGACAGACAGATCAAGGACAGAGTTGTTTGGTCACAGCAATAAGAAAACATGCAGTAGACACAGAACAAAGATAGATTTTCAGGAGGACAAACTCCTGACAACTGTGATGCATGGTGGTGGAAATGTTATGTTTTGGGTTGCTTTGTTTCCTCCAGGACTGGACTATGAGTTAACTATGAATTCTGCATCATATCAAATACTCTTCAAGGGTGATAGGCAAAAAGAAAAAATGGCCCTCTTTGCAAGTTGCAAGTTGCTAAATATCACTGACTTGCCAAGGTTTCTGGTCGGCACATCCCTGCTACTGTCTTCCTGTTTTTATACCCCTTAACTCACCTTTACATATTCTATCTACAGTATTTGACGAAGAAACAGAAACAAAAGAAGAAAAAGATGAAAAAAAACTTGTTTACATTAAATCTTTTCCTCAAATACACCTCGAGACCACAGACCACTAGAACGTGATATATATAACAAGTTGATGTGTGCAACATAAAAAGAATCTAGGTCACACAGCTGAGCTTGACACAACATGAGGTATATATATCGTTCACATTTCCTTAAGTCTCATCACTTCTTTATCTTTTTCTTTCAACTTCACAATGAATACTGAAGGACATTCCAATACCTCCTCCTACCTCTTCTTTTTCCCTTCCTTCACCAACTGCTCCTTATCAGGGTCACCTCAGATCTTCTGCCTCAATCCCTGGTACATCGCTGCTGGTGTGTTTATTCTACTCAGCTGCCAGTTCGGTATCCTGGCTAACATCGCTGTGATAGTGAAACTCGGTCGACATTTGCGCGGCTCCTATATGTCGCAGCGCCTCTTCTTCAACCTGGCGCTGTCGGACCTTCTCTGTCTGCTCTTCCTGCTGGTTGGCACCATCATTTTCTACACTGGACTGTATTTAAAACATGCAGTCTGTCAGCTTCTCTGTTACCTCTTCTTTTTCTTCAACATCACCAGCTCAAACATTCTGGTGCTCATAAGCATTCAGAAGTACTACCAGGTATGTATCACCAGCTTCAATCATTCGAACATTTTGTCATTTTTAGGTAAACAAAGTTAAAAGGGGCACTCTGCATTTTGTTTGAGGCCAAAATATTAGCACCTGTTCCTCTGATAATTAAGGGTGTTTCTCATCTTGGCAAATAAAAACATTTTACTAAATTTTACTCTGAAATATACAGTACTGTGCAAAGATCTTGAACCACCCCTCATTTCTTTATGTTTTGCCTTTAAGGAGCCAGACTTTCTTTTTGAATATTCTGGAGGTTTTTAAAACTTTTTCTGTGGACATTGGCTGCTTTTTCACTCATTTTCAGTCCAATCTTTGTACTCGACCTTTTTCAGAGTAATGTTTTTTTGTTTGTTTGTTCAGCCACTTAACACTGACCAATGAATCATTCAAGCATAAAAAAGGCCCCTAACTCAAGGGATGAACCAGTGTTGTGTCTACACATAACAGATAACAAAGAACCAATTTTAAATTGTATCTTTAGGCACTTTGTTATCAGCAGCCTGTTACAAAAACACATCATTTGTTCCCATTTCTTCAGTTGAATCTATGAAAAATACCAAAGATAACACAGTTTGACAGAAAGAGCGATTAGCTGAAAACTTAGCATATCTTATCATGGTGTACAGTGCGTCATTAAAAAAAAATCTGAGGAAACTGGACAAGTGGAGGACAAAAGAAGAAGGAGCAGGCCTAAAAAATAATCTACAGCAGATGGACAGTATCTGAAAGTCATGTCGTCAAAAAAAACAGGAAAAAATCCAGCAAAGACCTGACATAGGACCTGAGAGATTCATCTGACCCTTCAGTTGATCCAGCTACTGTTCACTGAAGCCTCATCAGAAATGGTCTCAGTGGAAGGGTGGCTGTCAAGAAGCCATTCTTAAGGAAGGGAAACAGTGAGAAAAGGTTGAGGTATGCCAAATTACATAAGAACTGGACTGAAAATCTGTGGGAACAGGTCTTACTTGAACTTTGAAATTTTTGGTTCAAATCATCATCATTATATATAGAGAAGGTCATGAGAAAGGTACAACAGTGGTTGCCTACAGCCATCTGTAAAACACGGTGAAGGCTCTGTCATGGTTTGGGCTGCATTTCACCCAGTGGTGTCAAAATAATGGAATTATGAACACAGAAAAGTACCATCAGATTTTGATCCACCATATAATACCATCTGGAAAGTGTCTGATTGGCAACAGCTTCATTTCTCAGCATGACAATGATCCCAAACACACTGCCAATGCAGTAAAAACATACCTGGATAGAAAAACACACAATGCAACACTATCAGTCAAGGACTGGCCTCCCCAGAGCCCGGACCTCAACATTATTGAAGCAGTGTGGGATCATCTTGACAGAGAACAGAACAAAAGGCAGCCAACATCCAAAGAAGAGCTTTGAATGTCCTTCAAGAAGCTTGGAGAACTATTCCTGAAGACTACTTAAAGAAATTACAAGAAGGTTGCCTAAGAGAGTTCAGTCTGTGTTGAAGAATAAAGGTGGTCAAATATTGACTTTCAAGATCATTAGAATTGTACAAATTCTGTTTTTGCCTTATATACAGTACTGTGTTTCCATGTATGTTTGCATGTTTCAATAAATCGCTGCACCCATTTCCCATTTTCATAGCTCAAGACTTTTGCACAGCACTCTAGGGATATTAGACTTACAATCCAGAGACAGTAGGTTTTTTTTGTTGTTGTTTGATTTGTATTGAATTTTTTTTGTTTGTTTGTTTTTTTTTTTAAACATATCAAGCATGGCTCACATTTGGTAACCGGTTAGTCCAAAGAAAGGAAATAAAAGACAAAAGTAGGCAAAAACAGTGAGAGAAACAAGTTAAAACCTACTTTGAAATGGTTAAACCAAGTCAAGCACTTCCTTGCTCCTGGCTCACATACAAGAATACGTATTTCAAACCTGAAACATTTTGAATGCTTCCTGCATGACAGATTAAATAATATTTATTCGTCCAGTTCCACTATTGTAAATGCAAGAAAGAATAATCTTAATCTCCTGCTGGCTCACATATACTGTACATACATTCCATTAAAGTCCCATTTGGATGAGATAAACATTACAGGGGAAAACAATCTCTGCTGCTCAGTAATGTAACTCGTTGTTCCCACGGGCATTTTAACCAGATATGGTCTGAAACAAATAAGTCACCAAGACAAAGCTAAACGAGAAAGCCAAAAGACTCCCAGTGGAGCGCAGGAAAGCTGAAGGGAAGGCGAAGGGGGAGCACTGTACTGCGTGAGCTGCATATCATATTCTTAATACACAAACATTGATATCACTGAATGCAACTTATACTCCCCAAGGATATTATTATATCCAATTTCCATTCATAAATCTGCTTTTAAACCTTAGGAACTTGTCTTGGAATCGTTACTAACTTTTCTTTCCTAATATCAAAGTTATCCAGTTGTTTGTTTATCCATGTACACAATGTAAACTTCTGATTCCTAAACTGGCATACTATTAATAGTGCCAATTTGCTAACATGTAAACAAATGCAAAAACAATACCAGGTGAAAAAAAAAAGAAAGAACAATAAGCTTTGAAATATGCCACTGCAGGCAAGATTTAAATAACAGTGACTTTTAATAGAACTGTATTCAACTGTGTCTGTAATTCTTATCGGTGTGGGGATGAACAAATCACCAACAGAAAGTACATCCTCTGTACAGGATTAAAACCACTGATCACAAAAAGGTGAAGTTTAATATCACCCCACCTCCCCTAGAGAATGAAATCCACATCGAATGGGTCACTCTGGGCTCAACACTCATGAGCAGTTCAGGGAAGGAGAAAAGCAAACTGAAAATGTCCATTTCATTTGCCAGGTTCTTCACCCTGAAAAGTGGATCAAGGTGGTACGGACATGGCAGAGGGTTTTACTGTTCTCTGTGTGGATGCTCGGAGCCCTGCTGGCTCTTCCAGTTCTGTTTTTCCTAAGTGAGGTGAAAAATGAGGAAAAGTGGACTGATGATGGCTCCTGTAAGAATCTCAGGATCTCACCAGTATTTGAAGTGATCTACATTTTATTTATAGCTTTGAGCCATCTAGTCATATTGTCCTACTACTCACTACTTGTTAGAGGGGTCAACCGAATTCAAATGTTTAGCAAGAAAAAGTTGAGGGTTACTAAGCTTTTTCTTCACATCATCGCCGCCTCCCTGGTAGTTGCCTTTATTACTCTGATATTTCGCATAGTTTATGTGACTGCACGTCTCACGGCATCAGAAAAACTGCTGTATATTAGCAAGATGCTCACATTCATGGAATGTTTTTACTTTTTCAATCACTCTCTGAATCCATTCCTGTATTGCTTTGCCTCTCGACATCACCTGACAGAAAGCACTGCTAAGAAAATGCACATCTTCATGCCTCTTGATGATAGCTCCTAACATGTTCTCTTATATTTTTGGCATCCTCATACTAATGTGGTTTGATAGCAATGAAATGTGATGGAGAAATATGGATCTTTTGTATTTACTCCACTGTAAAAAAAAAAAAAGAAAACTAAACGGAAAATGTACTGTGTGTGTGACAAAATGTATCAAGTTAAATACTAAAGTGACTCATCAGCTTATTTTCCTGTTGTGTGTTTCTGCTGCCTCCATGTACATTTTATTGTATAATATATAATAGTTTCAATTAATTATTAAAATAAAACTTAATCTCATTGCAGTGAGTAATATATGTCATGCCTCCATACATGCATTTCTTGCATATATTTTGGTCTTTTTATCACTTATGTGTGCAGAAACCACATAATGACCAAAGAAACTGTACCATATCCAAGACTATTAGATATTTATGCTATTTTTCTGTTATTTTTCCCTTTCTGATGGTTCTTTAAATAAAATAAATATTCTACAAATCTCAAACTTTGCGATTTGCAAAACAATCTGGCTCACTGAAAGAATGAGTACAATTTAAAAAAAAACAGAATTACCTAGCAAGGAGAGACTGATTTGGATAAATGAGACTTACTGTGTTTTGAGCTAAATGCTAACATGGTGTCCCCAGTGGCTAGCTAACATTTTCTGTGTTTATAGTGCATTCATATGCTGTTTAATAAACATAAAATCCTGACTGGAAAAAAAGTCACCTGAGGCCCCTATGATTGAACCAACAACTTAGAGTGTCTGTGAAATCTTTTGTTTGTGATCAGTGGGCTCAAATAAATGTTTGGTTGATAATAAACTTCTGATAAATGATGCAAATTTACATCTAAATTTTTGCTAGTATTTAATTTCTAATATGGTATTAGGTTATAATTGTTAGTTGCACTTGGCATAGAGTGACTCAGATTAGTTAGAAACTTATTTTTAACAGTAACAAGTCATGTAGCGATATTTACCTATTACAGACTCTAAACAGCAACATGTTGTCTAAAAGCTTTGAGCAATAAAATACAACACATCTTTTTTGTAGACTTAATGTTGTTTCCACATTCTGACTTAAAAGCACATTAAACACACCAAATTTGGAAAATAAGTCAATCAGAGAAATATGTTACAGTTACAGTGTTAGTTTGCAGGTTAGTATGCTAACATTGGCTAATTAGCACTAAATACAAAGTACACCTGAGGCTAATGTAAATACATTAACCACACTCACCAGTCACTTTATTAGGTACACCTTGCTAGTACCGGGTTGGACCCCCTTTTGCCTTCAGAACTGCCTTAATTCTTCGTGGCATAGATTCTACAAGGTGCTGGAAACATTCCTCAGAGATTTCATAGGGTCCATATTGACATGACAGCATCACACAGTTGCTGCAGATTTGTCAGCTGCACATCCATGATGTGAATCTCTTGTTCCATCACATCCCAAAGGTGCCCTATTGGACTGAGATCTGGTGACTGTGGAGGCCATTTGAGTACAGTGAAGTCATTGTCATGTTCAAGAAACCAGTTTGAGATGATTTGAGCTTTGTGACATGGTGCTTTATCCTGCTGGAAGCAGCCATCAGAAGATGGGTACACTGTGATCATAAAGGGATGGACATGGTCAGCAACAATACTCAGGTAGGCTCTGGTGTTTAAATGATGCTCAATTGACACTAAGGGGCCCAAACTGTGCTAAAAAATATCCCCCACACCTTTACACTACCACCACCCTGAACCATTGATACAAGGCAGGATGGATTCATGCTTTTGTGTTGTTTACACCAAATTCTGACTCTACCATCCAAATGTCTTAGCAGAAATCAAGACTCATTAGACCAGGCAATATTTTCCAACCTTCTTTTCAATTTTGGTGAGCCCGTGTGAATTGTAGCCTCAGTTTCCTGTTCTTAGCTGACAGGAGTGACACCCGGTGTGGTCTTCTGCTGCTATAGCCCATCTGCTTCAAGGTTTAACGTGGTGTGTGTTCAGAGAGGCTCTTCTGTATACCTATGTTGTAATGAGTGGCTATTTGAGTTCCTGTTGCCTTCATATCAGCTTGAAGCAGTCTGGCCATTCTCCTCTGACCTCTGGCATTAACAAGGCATTTTCACCCAGAGAACTGCCGTTCACTGGATATTTTTTGGACCACTCTCTGTAAAGGAGATGGTTGTGAGGGAAAATCCCAGTAGGTCAGCAGTTTCTGAAAGACTCAGACCAGCCCATCTGGCACCAGCAACCATACCATGTTCAAAGTCACTTAAATCACCTTTCTTCCCCATTCTTCTCAGTTTGAACTTCAGCAGGTCGTCTTGACCATGTCTACATGCCTAAATGCATTAAGTTACTGCCACATAATTGGCTGATTAGATAACTGCGTTAACAAGCAATTGAACAGGTGTACCTAATAAAGTGCATATGTAAAAGACGGATGTCACATTCTAGTTTGAAAAGTGAAGTGAATACGGAGGTACCTTGAACCTGCTTCTTTCTAATTGCCAGCAGGGGGCAAATCATCTGGTTACAAAAAGAAGTCTGTGAGAAAAGGATCCTTCTGCTCACACGATTTATGAATGAAGTGAACATTTTCCTTATGAGTTCTCAAGTACTAGTTTCCTGTTTTGCTCATAACAGGATGATGCTCATTTTGTAAATTATGGTCACAAAAAAGTAAAAAAGCTGATATGCTTTAGGGGATGGCTGTCATGTGGTTGACAAGTTGCTACCGTATGAGTGTGAGGTGTCCCCTGCCCTCACTCAGATCTGCCCCATGTGTATCGTGTCTCATTTCAAAAAACCAAGGTGGCAATAGCTGATCGTTGAGGCTTCAAACAGGAGTCCAACAACTGACGGGTGACATTGAGGTGGTTAGTTTTGCAGTTATTTGGTCATAAATGAAAGTGTCAGAAAAAAATGATGAGGTTTTACTCAAAACCACAAATATCAACTGCATGGTGGCACAAGAGCAAATGTCAAGACATCCACAAAGTCAGGAGGATTCATCCTTCTGTGGCCATGATTGTCTGTACCAAATCTATTTTAATCCATCCAAATGTTGACCAGCCAAAAATAAAAAACAAAAAAGAAACAACAACAAAAATAAGATGAAGGAGCAAACATGATGCCCAAACTATTTACATGTGCATTGTGTGTGTGCAATTTAGAACTTTGCATTTGAGACAGAGAGAGCTAGCATGTACCTGTCACGAGACGAGACACAAAGGTCTCGGTGAGCTGTAGGAAACCGTGGTCAATGTACTGCAGAAAAGTGTGATGAGGGAGGCATCGCACAGCAAACACTGCCAACAAGGTGTGATAGCCTGAAGAGAAACAGGGAGAAGAAGATGAAGAGGAGACATTTGCTTTTTATGTTCCTAAAAACAACAAATGAAATGAAACATTGCGTACGCTGACTTTGTAGCCCATTTTCATGTTTAGCAGTTTTGTGTGTTGTCTTTTTATTGGTCAAACAGCCATGCTTAAAAAGGCTGGCATAAAAAATAAAATAAAACACACAGATGACTGCACAACGTCTGAGGAATAGTTTTTTTTTTTTAACTTTTATTTACCAAAGGGATACACATTCAGTATGCCTGCTGTGTTACACCTTCACTTCATTTACACACATTTACACCTGCAGCTTCAGTGTTAAGAGTGTGTTGACATTTCCTCCCTCATTCCCTTACAGTTTATGATTCTAATCCAAACACTTTCAGTTATATGGGGCTGAAATTGTGGGACTGCGTAACAGAATCGCACCGGTTTGTGCTGCAGACGCTGGAAAATCCATTCAAATTATTAAAAACGTATTCACACTTTCTTACTCGTGTCTGCACATTGTTAAGCGTTTAACATAATTTTGGTTATATTAGTGCAGAAGAAAGCGGTTCGGTCATCTCAAGTGCAAATGCCCATTGTTATTCTGACTGAGACAGAGACAGACTGGATTATAACAGCTAAAACTGTAAGTGTGTGTGATACCAGGTGGGAGGGGCAGGCAGAGACCCCGGGTGGATTCCAAGATCCGAAACATGAAGTGAAACACGGACCACTCAGCCGGACTGCCCTGCTGCGTCCTGGAATGCACACACACATACACACAGAAAAATTCAGAGAGGAATGTTACATAAGGTGAGCACGCATGTGAGGAGAGGTTATCGAAAATTCACACGTGGATGCACACATTGCGAGGAGTGATTGGGGTCTGGTGCACACATGCCTCAAGATGAATGCACACCTTGTGTCAGCGCTTTACATTATATTAGATGGAAAATGACTTTATAGACGAAGAAGGGATACTCACAAGCACAAAACACGGGGGCCGAGTTTGTACTTCAGCCAGACTGACTCCAGCATGTGCCTGATGAGCTCCAGCTAAACACAAAAACACACACAGACACACATGAAATGAAACGCAGCTGAATCACAGGCCTGGAAATTTTGCACAAAGCAAGCATTTTATCTGAAAACAATTTTGACATGTTTTTCTGCTATGGTGATGGTGATGTTCGCGTCATGGAAATGTACACTCGTTCTATGATCAGTTTCCTCACTTCCCTCTTTTCTTTCCTACTTCCCATTTTCATTTCCAGTAAACAAGCGCAACCTCGTGCATCAGGATGTGAACACACGTTTCACACACACTCACCCACACTCGCCCAAATCCTTTCACCACACGCTTGTTCACACCCGGGATCATTCGAATGCACTTGACCCTTCTGAAATGCGCCTGCCGGTGCTGAGAGACCCACACTTCTTTCCACAGATGACCACTCTCCCATCCCTTGTACAAAAACAGGAAGATGATCTGCCTCATCCACATCCTGTACACCAGTGGGAAACCCACCGCCAACCGCTCCAAATGCCAGCAACCAACATCCTCCACTCGCTTCGGGGTGGGAATTAGCTGCACTTATGTAACAGACTAGCCCAAAGGTGTTCAGGACAAATATAATAATAAGCTCCTCCTCCTTTTTTCCACTTCTTGCCCATGATTTATTAAGTTTTAAATAATGCTAAACTCACAACCAAACTGTCTATGCTAAATGAAGACACGGATCTCCCCCCTCCCAAAATCCTGCATCTTTTATAGTCGAGGTCACTGAAAAAACCCTGTTAGGGGTGGTAACAGGTTGAAATAGAAATTAAGACAACAGAAGCTATTCATGAAGTATATAGCTATATATATTAATGATTATCTCTTTAGATTTTTTATTTAGTTTCCACCACCGTCTGTCTTTATTATCTTCAATTTCTATTTAATTCATATTATTATTATTCTCTATTATATATTTTCTCATTCGTTTCCTTTTGAATTCTCTTTTTTTTTTATCCATATCTTGACAACACTTTTAACCACAAACTAGGAAAGCAATGCTCCAAAAGAGAATTGCTTTCATTGTGCATTTTAACAGTTATTTTCCAAAATTCGATTGTAACTCCTTGACACTAGATGACAAACTTTCATAGAAAATAAATTCTTAAAAGGTTAGCCACTCTTTGCTGATGTAATCATGTAAAAGGTATGTAGACGCAGTGTTTTTGTCAAACAAAAGGCAATCAAGTGATTTAAAGCCACACACTCAAACATAGTTATCCCTCTGTGGCTTTCTGTTTCAATTTGTAAAATCACCAATTTGTCTTAATGAGCCTCAGCCCAGACAAGAGGCTGGATTTACCGAGCGTGTGTCTCCTGTTAACAAAAAGTTTAGTAACCTTGGGTAAGGAAAACTTTTCTATCGCATAAGTAAGTATATTGCAGCCTATTAGTTGCAATACTTTCGATATGCATCCCTTCTTTTAGTAATTCATATTCAGCTGTTAGCAGGTTGTTCTTTGCCTTGACATTGGCTGTGTTATAAAAAGGAATGTATCTCCGTTGTCTGTGGCAACAGGGACAGGAAATAAATAACTATGACAATAATGTAGTGCGGAGCTGTAATCTATCATAACAGAAGTTGCCCGGCTCTTAAAAGCTGTAATCTTTTTTCACGGCCAACTTTTCCCCTGTGTCAATGCAACCATTAGTCTCAATAAGCACCAACAAGAAGGGAAGATGTTCTTTTTGTACCACCCTGAGTTTTTCAAGCATGAGTCAGCTTGATGTGAGTCAGTCAAACAGTGAGTTATTGAACCTGAAGTACAACGCCCCTTAAGGCTGTCTCTCAGGGGTCTTTGTGTATTTTTTAAATAAGTCCATCTTCCAAATTTTCACTTTCACACAGTCAAAAAATAAATTAATAAATAAATAAACCTTTCCATTTTCATTTTGAGTCTGAAGGCGCGGGTTAAAGTTCATGAGCCTGCCGTACCAAGCTGAGCCAACGACAGATCCAGCTGTGAGCTGGAAGGATTTCTCTGCTCTTTTTATTTTACTCTGTCATTTGCAATTCCACAATGTAATGTCCCAAAACGTGATGCATCCTGCTTTCTATTCAATTCCAGCCTTACCCTTGGCCTGATTTAACACTGTTGTGTTGATATATGCCGTATGTCTGCTTTCAGGGGCTCCTAACTGTGAAGGGATTTACCTCCCAGGAATACTAAAAACTGACTTTACAGAACCAAGAACCTCTATTTGATACTGAAACAGAGAGTGAAAAGTCTTTCCACTTGGATGTGCAGATCCTGCCTGTACAAGTGGTATATTTTAATGAAAGTTTTGTTTGTGCTTTCCTTAGTAATCGTCACAATAATAACAGGGATGGTTTTACATTGATGAGTGGTTAATAGCTTTCTAATGGAAAGTGTGAGGAGAAGACTGATGGGTCTGTCAGGCTACATTCAGGGAATGTTTACAGACTGACAGGAGGAAAATAACTAGCTTGGCTTTTGGAGAAAAAACAAAACAAATAAAAAAAAACGAATTACCTGCAGCTAAAAAGCAGACTAATTAACAAGTTGTGTCTTGTTTTTACTCCATCCAAAAACTGAAACATTAAAAAAATGCAGTTCACATATATCTGTATGATTGTTTATTGGCCTTTTATTATCAGGCTCCACTAAAAAGGACCAGTATAGACCCCCAAAATATTTATGTATCTTCATAGCATATATACTGTACATAACAACAAATATGACATTAATTAAATCAGACACGGTGAGAAAAGGCAAAGCTGGAGTAGAGGTGGGTTGCAGTAGGCAGCCTAGAGCAGGCTCTGTATGAGATTTGAGATTCATAGAAGGATATCAGCTGATCTGCTGGGGTTATGGCTGCTCATGGCCTGCATAAACTAACGCTATGCTAGGTTTCTCAAAATACTGAACTATTCCTTTAATGCCTTTAATATTCTTTTAATGTTTTTGATTCTAATTAAAAGTTTCCTTGATAAAGACATAATGACAATATTATATTTGCATCTTTTACTAGAGTGTACTTTGACTCCTTTTTAATCTGAAATTCATGATGTGCAGTCTTTTTCTCTGTACATCCTAGAATTGGCCACATGGAGCCTGAGAGGTAAAGGTATATCCATACTGATGCTTCTAAAGGTGCCCTGTGGACAGTGTTGGTGAGTACATGTAATTAAAATTATAGCTTTCTGTTAGTTCAGCTGCATATATAGATATTAGGATAGTGATTTAGGTAGTTCATTTACTTTTTTGTCATGTTTTATGTATTTAACTATTGAAATTACAAACACTTTTGGGTCATAAAAGTAAATGATTTTTTTTTTTATTATTTTTATATTTCCATTGCTTCTCTACTGGAATTGAGCTCAGACTTGCCCTATTTTTTCTATCATGATCCCAACTGCTGTGGAAGAATACCAAGGCAACACAATTATCAAGCAGCTACCAGCACAGGTTTGTGCAGAGCTTGTACAGAATGGAAGGCATTGCTTAGTGCTCACACTGACAGCTTCATTATGGCTAAATCTCCAAGAAATACTGATTATTGCCGTTATGTCCAAAGAAGCTGTTCATGCTATTTCGGAAGTATTAGTTATAAAACTGTTATATGTAAGGCTGTTTTCCCTTGTTTAAAAAAGAAAAAAGTCCATGGGAACTTCTTGTTATTCTACAGGTTTGGCTGAATTCACCTTACACTTTTTTCCAGAATACCACAATAGGGATTCATTAGAGTTCAGTGTTGACAGAAAAAACTGTTTTATTGTACTGTATTTTTAAGCTGTGTGAAACAATGTATAAATGTATAAATGTATAAACAGAACAAAATATAACATCTACTTATATCCTTTGACAGTAAAGAGTAAAATTTACTTAACATTTTACAGCTGCAATGTTAGCAATCCTTAACATTAATAAATATAATGTGTAAGTTAAATACAATTAAAAAACATTTACTTAATATCGTCATGATTGTTATGTGTAGAGGTAACTACATTTTACTTGATACTGGCAAGTAAGTTGAATTTTTTTTATTGTTGTTATTATTATTATTATTACTATTATCATCATCATTATTATGATTATTATTAATATTATGTTTTGTTGTAAGTATTGGGTTGTAAGTTTGCTAGTAGGCACATTAAATTTTATTACAATGTCATATCAAATGTATAAATTGTAAATCTGACCACTGATTTACAAAATAAATGACTGCCTTTTAGTCGTAATTGTTCTTAGTGTTAAGTAACGCTGCTTGTTGAGTACAAACCACTAGATATGGTTCATTACGTTTATGAACACACACAAAAGACACAATAGACAGTTACATGGTTTCATGTAACTCTAAAAATCAACAGGTGTCTGTAGTGCACAAAGAAATACCACAGCAACAATTTTGTCACCCCCTGTCTTCTTCCTGAAACATACTGGCTGCTATTACCCCCTCGGTGGATACATGAAGGAAAAGAAAAAAAGTATTTTATGGGCTGAGGAAACATGTCTGATGGTTGTTGAGAGGACTTTAAGTACAACCTGATGGCTTCCAGAGCCGTTTCTAAAATAAACTTTCAAATATTTACCTAAAGTGGAAAACTCACTACCTTTTACACTGAGCAATCCTTGCAGTGAGTGTTATATAACTATACCCCCCCCCCCCCAAGAAGTTAAAAACATTGAATAAGTATAATAATAAACGTGATGAATCTTTAAAAAAAAAAAAATGGATCAGAAGGATATACAGAGCTCCTGGACCTCTCTTTGTCTTTTACACACACACATACACACACTGGGTACCAACCAGTTTGGCTACGTAGTTGACAACCAATGAGTCAATCTTTTTCTTCCCCAGTCGAGGCAAGTGTCTGCTGAGGTGTTCTCGAAGCTTGTCAACTGTCTGCAATGCAAAACACACAAGGATTAGTTTCTGCACATGTATATGTGTGTGAGTGGCTTCAAGTGAAACTTTATGTTTGTGTGGTTTAAGCATACTTGGCAGTGCACTCAGCAGGGTCAAATTGAGTTCACCTCAAAACTCTCTCTCAACTACAGTGTTATGAAACTGATTAAGTGTGGAGAGAAGAGGAGAGGAAAGGAAAGGAAAGGAAAGGAAAGGAAAGGAAAGGAAAGGAAAGGAAAGGAAGACAGGGTAGTGAAGAGGAGACAGGGGGTAAGCAGAGAAAAAAGAATGACTGGAAAAAAAGGAAAGAGAGGAAGGGCTAAAAGAGATGTGAAAATGGAAGATGAGATGGAAGGAATAGAGAGAAAGATAGGAGGACTGGGTCATTCTAAGAATAGCTAAAAGACTGCTCGCATCTTCACAAAACTCCATTAAACTGAAGCTATCTGCTCTTTAGAAACTATGCTGAGCACAGGGAAAACTAGAGGATATGAAATTGTCCATCAAACAGTGTAAAGTAAAAAAAAAATGCAGGACAGGGACCTTAAGATGCCCCTTTTTTAAAGTGTTGACTCATCTGAAGCGTAACGGGAACTTCACCTTAAAGATGACTATGGAGGGAAATAATCGGTTGTCCGCATTTCACTATGGATTTTTGTTGGCCTATATATCACCCCACATTAAAGGAAAAATCCACTTCAAGGAGCTGTTAAACTGTTGTAAATAAACAATATGAGACTCTCAATTGCACTGAACTGTTTTACTGTGCACAACTACAGTGATTGTTAGCAGAGAAAAACAAACACAATAATGCTTTGTGCACAATTATTAAAATCATGCGAAAGTAAGTGCTGAATTTCAATAGCTAGCAATCCAGGCTTTCTATTTGTTTAACTTCTCCTCCTCTTCTTGATTCTGACTCTTGACTCCTGAGTGACAGCATATTAACTACTGTCTTTTTTGGGAGGCTGAAGGACTTTTACCTTTTGAAATATCTGTATTCTTTGTCAGGACTAACTGAATAGCTGACCCTTTAAATGAATGTTTAATTTGAAAGATAGCATTTCACAAGTGAGGATTTTCAAGGTTTTCAAGAATATAGAAGTTTCAAATAGTAGAAGACTTTTCTTTTTCTTTAAATCACTGGACTCCAATGCTACATTATGGCTAAATGTATGTGGATACCTAAACAGCCCAGCATAAAAAATATACATATATCATTTATAAAGATTACATATTTACTGTACAACCTTCCTCCTGACTGCAAGGATTTACTCACAGGCTAGACACAAATGTTGCATTTATGTCCTATTAGAATTACTGACTTAATCAGCCTCGACACTGCCTGCAAACGAATCAAAGAAGGACACATTACATCATGGACCTAGCTTCATTCACTGGGAAATTTAAACAGGGAAAAGGCTCTCCCCACACTGTTTCCTCAAATTTGGAGACACACTTTTGCCTCAAATATCACTGTCTACATAGTAGCATCAAGATTTATTTTAATAGTAACTGAAGTTGCCTGGCCAAAAATACATCAAAGATACTTCTGACCATGAAGTGCACTTTATTTGTGTGTCTGCAAAGGTGCAGCTATTAAGTGCTCTCTCACCAGGCCTATGAGTGCCCTCTGTTGATGATCCTCCTCCTGGAAAAGTGGCACCAGCTTCTTATCTAGAAGAGAGCAGGCAACAGTGAAAGCATGCGCATAAAGGGAATGTTTGAAGATACCTTTGATGCTGCAGCTATGCTAAATTAATCAAGCGCAGGTAGACTCATGTATGAGTCCTGGAACATCATTAAAGAAGCCATCAGTAGAAATGTAAGAAACCAAAAACTCAGATTTCTTTATGGCTTTTAAATTTAAAATAAAAAGAAGTTGAATCTAAGACATTAATAGATTCTTTTTGAGCATTTTTGCTTTAAAAATAAATCCCAAACCTTAGGGGTTATGAGGCTGCAATCCCGCTGTGTGTGTGTGTGAGAGAGTGTGTTGGCATGGTGAAGTTGTTTTATGTCAATCACACAGAAGTGGACCAAGCTTCAGCTTTAGAAGGATTATTACACACGTGCATACACAAATACACACCATCTTTTGATCACTTTCACACATGCAAGAAGCTAGCTTTTTGATGTTACAGCAAAAAATGTTACAGATACTAAAAAAAAGTGCTTGCATTGCACAGCTAACTTGCAGACTGTGCTGCCAGATTCGCTATATGCCTGTTGTCAGCTCAAAGCAATCAACTGTTTTACATGGAGGCCTGTGACAGCTGGAATAGGCTCCAGCCCACCAACGGCCCTGAAATGGATAAGCAGGAAAAAAATGGATGGATGGATGGATGGATGGGTCTCACAAACAAACTGTACTGCTGAAATAATCATTGACAATATTGATTATTGTATTTATCTTGGAAAAAATACATATTTGAGATTAATTTAATTTTAATTTCCTTGGTTTTTCATCTGTTGGCCATCTCAGAACATTTTTATGATATTTTTTGACTTTCTAAGACCAAGCATCTAAAAAACTCCATATGATTATACATATAGCATAATATAAATGAATGGTGGATGAATGATAATAATATTGTACATTAGCTATTGCTATGCTAGTGACTCTGTGAAGCTGGACACACCAGTGTTTTGTGCCATAAGTGATGACCAACAAATTGCTAAAAATTTAAGGCAGAAGTGTCAAAAAATGGCCACTTAAGGCTCCAAAAGCAAGATTCCCAAAGAATCCCATGTTAAAATGTCCAACTTCACAGCAAACATAATGATGTTTACAGCCTGGTACAAAAAACAGTTTTGGTTTCTATAGTTAGTTTTCTTCTTTGTGAAAACACTGCGGGGGCCAGTTTTTTATCTAAAGAAAATTTGGGTAAAAAAATGTAAATGTATACTTTTTCCCAAATCAGTTACATTTGGAATACAAGTTTGGGTAGACAGAGAGAGTCTATAACCGTATCTGTGCATAACATTATCA
This sequence comes from Paratilapia polleni, assembly GCA_015106735.1. Lineage (NCBI taxonomy): Eukaryota > Metazoa > Chordata > Actinopteri > Cichliformes > Cichlidae > Paratilapia > Paratilapia polleni. Next base: position 23,765 of record VUQI01057285.1, read on the forward strand.
CATATGTATTATAACCATGACATCAGTATTTCATTTTCACAAATACTGTATATTGCAACACCCCTACACAAGTGCAAACTGTTAGATCAGGAGTCCAAATGACCACCAGGTCAACACTGCCACCTCTTGAACCACACTGCTGGCAGCTTTAGCATGAATCAGATACTGGAAAGTTAAATTGGAGTATCTGAATAATATCTGCCAACAGAAATTAAGGAGAAAAAAAAATGCAATACATACAAGTTTAAAGTTTCCTCTAACAATACAACAAAACCCAGTAGTCTATGATCACCCACGTAATCCAGATGTGATAAAATACCACATCACAACAAATATGGACAATGAAATTAGTCAAGTAGCTTCTTACAAGTATGCTACCAACTATATGTATGAGTTGTTGCAGGGATAGTGATCAGAAGTATGTGCATGCGCGCATGCATGTGTGTGTTTTACAAGTCAATCTGAGGGAGGATGCAGGTATATGAGATCATAGATGTGGTTTCAGTGACATGGGGGCAGGTCCTGTGTTGTGTCTGATGGGTAACAGCTGCACTGGAGCTACATGCATGAGACAGACAGAGGTGAAAACAAGGCAAAAAAAAGGGAGAGAGCAGGAGATGCAAGTACCAAACTCCTCAATATTTATATAATTGTGCATAGCATTCTTTTTCTTGGCTTTTATTCTGTCTTCTTTCACTGTATTTTCTGCTTTTCTCCCTACTTCCTCCCTCCCCTCAGTCTCAACCTCTTATTCCAAGATAAATTAGTGAGGTGGTTTTGTTCAAGCCAAACTCTCCAGTGAGCATGAAGACTAGAGCCTCATAAGAATACACGAACCCAAACATACTCGCACACAGTTTAGTTACATTATAAGCCAAGGTTTTAGTATTCATGACATTCACACTATGTCTGTGTACCTGTGTGTGTTGTATCTCTGGGTTTGTGTTTGCGTGTGCCAGTTCAGTGTGCTTACGCCTTCTTACCAAGACTCCAGGTGTCCACCATTGATAGAACTCTACAAAATAAGAAGCAAAGCTTTGTGTGAAAACAATCCCTCGAGCCAGCATTATAATAAGAGTCTTACATTTGATGCTGTAAGCTGAGGAGGCAGTATAATGCTACACTTGCTGCAGTCTGCAGCAAAAATATATCAAAACTATAAAAGTTTGTAAGCAGGTTGCAGAGTTTGGCCTGGAGGATGAAATGCTAATTATGAACCAAAAAGGTATTGGTTGGATCCCTGGAACAAACAAAGCAGGCTTTGCATCAGTGGTGCATTCAGGTATGTGTCCATCATCAAGTCACTTCATTATAAATGGTGAAGGGCTGTAGTTATGATTTCACATTTAAGCTATGCAGATATTTTTTTTTATTCCTTCTAACTGGCTACATTCATGCCAAAAATAAGTATAAAATTTGGATACTGTGTACTAAGCTGTGGGAGTTTGAAGAGAGGTTGTTCAGAAAGAGAGTGGACATTTTGTTCTCTTCAGCAAGCTTTTTCTACAGCTGTCTTGGGACTAAATTATCAACCGCTGGTGTTGCTTTCACATAGAGAAAAGCACAAGATCAATAACCTTCCGGGATTGATTCATTAGTTTTGGCAGCAAGAAAAACAGTCTACATGTCGGCTCTACGCTAATTGAAAGAAAGAAGTCAACAGTGTGGCGGGATTTTGTTAAAGCGTAACAGGCAAAAAGTCAATTGTAATTTTAGCAGCAGTTTAGGTATATCAGAAAAAAAACATCTGTATTAGGATGCCTTCTTTTGTGTTTTTTAACTTTGAAAGTGAATATATCAGAATTGGAATTCCTTACTGAACTACAGCCCTAGTGTTTTCTAGTTCACTCAGACTTTGGTCATGGCAACTAAACCTCTCACATCTAGCTGTGAGAAGAGGTTCCCTAGAGGTCCTGAAAATTATGGAATGAAATTTAGATATTCTCTCTTATCAAAGAGAGAATAAGTACCAAAACCCATGACGAAAAAGCAACAGTGAATGGAGATTCAGAATCTGGAATGGTTTGGAGACAGTGGCGCTGACAAAAAGACAGAAACCAAGCTAGAGGTCTCAGAGTTGAAGATGGTAAGATTTTCACTGGGAGTGACCAGGAGGGACAGGATTAGAAATGAGTACATCAGAGGAACGGCTCAAATTGAGCAGTTTGGAGACAAAGTTAGAGAGCCAAGGCTGAGTTGGTTTGGATATGTGCAGAGGAGGGATAGTGGATATACTGGGCAAAGGATGTTAAAGGTAGAGCGGCCAGGCAGGAGGAAAAGAGGAAGACCACAGAGAAGGAGAAGTAAAGGAGCACATGGTGTGATGGAAGAGGATGCTAGGGACAGGATGAGATGTAGGCAGATGATCTGCTGTGGTGACCCCTAAAGGGAGCAGACAAAAGAGAAAGAAAAAAGACATGGAAAGACACTATACATGTAAATATGGCAAACCAAATCAATATCACAGTTTAAATATGACAAAATCAAATGCATAATAAAACAGGAAGGTTTTCATAATATGGCAAGGTGTTCCATAAGCTGGGACCACAAAAATGGAAAGCTGCTTTACCAATGTTTGTTTTACTTCTCTAATCTGTCAGAAGACCTGAGCCAAAGGAAGACCTAAGATTTCTCATATGTTTATATTAAGGGAGTATATTACCAAGGTACTTTAGAGTTTTACAGACAAGAGATCCAATTTTTTTAGTCAAATCTTAAAATAACTGGTAGCCAATGCAGGAATCTGAGAATAGGAATGATGTGATCACTTTTTTCCCTTTTTCTTTCAGATTTGTAACCGCAGTAGTACTTGGAAAGTAAGCAAACTTCTGCCTGCAAAGGCAAGATTACTTGTCCTACTTAAGCGAGATACATTTGTGGGATTTCAAATTGTTTACATCTTTAATGAATTAGGGCAGTGATCTGATAAGAACACGGTCTTCAGGGGTCGTGTTTGATTGGAACAAGTGGGTTTAGAGCTAAGTGCCACAGAGGCTGGGGAGGTATTGAAAGGGATCTAAATAAGCACTATTTGTTTGGTTTTCTTCATATGAATTATGGCAGCATTAAGAAAAATATGGAAAAAGTATATTACACAAGCTACATCCTTGAAAGATGAGCACACGTCAAAGTATTTCACAGTCAGGTTTAAGTAGCACTGTTTTAGGTATCAGTGGTTTCTGCAACAAGCTGGAGCTGTATGGCAGCAAGATTTCAAACCTGATTTTAACATCCAATAACAGCTACCACATTAGACCAAACAGCCTATGCTTATAAAACAAAGGGCACAGTGCTGAAAAATGTTTATTAAGATGAAACCACTGGTGAAACTACAGTAAAATGTTGACCTGAGAGCACCTCATTAGAGAAAATATGGCTCATTTCGAAACTCATTTTTAAATGAACTCGAACACTGGAACATAATGCAGAGGTGCATTCATGCCTTCCTCCCCCTCCTATCTTTTCAGGACTGTGAGTCTGCAGCACATTTCTTAACAAATCTCATGTGGGAGGCAGACCTACTTCTTTGTGTTCTCCTCTATGTGATTCATCTGGCTGGAGGGTCTCCTCTCGGACCTCTGAAATAAACAACCGTCATGAGAGACTGAAAATACGCTTCCATTGTTTCACAAAAACCCACAGGTATTCCGACAAGGACACACACATTCGCTCACAAACGCCCCCCCAATATCAAAGAACATGCGATCAGTTAAATATCTAACATGTTTCAGGGGTGATTTATGTCAGTTACTACATGACAGTATTGTTAAAGCATGCACAGACACACACACACACACACACACTCACCATTCTGTCCCACTCGGCCTGTATGTGTGAGGTTCTGTATCGGGGGTTGGGATCAACATCGAGATATTTTGTGCTCTCCGTGTTCCACTGCAGCTCTGACCAGAAACCCTGGAGACTCCTGGCCTGCTCACAGATATGCACAGAAGCAAGCAGCACCACAACAGTGACAAAGCAAGGACAAAACAATTGAGGATAATTGCATCGGAATAGTGCATGCTGTTTTACATATAAATGTGTTTTGGTCATCTGAATGAAGTTCAGTCATTTGTATGACTAAGGCATGGATAGCATTTAATGTAACACACACAATCTCTCAATTTAATCACCATGCACCAACATGGGACACATTTTTTGAACTTGTTCTGAATATATATAAGTTATATAGCTCTTTGCCATGATTATAAAGTCTCATCATGTTGTTCAATAATAACAATTCAATTCTCAATTCAATTTTATTTATATAGCGCCCATTCACAACAACTGTCGCCTCAAGGCGCTTTATACTGTCAACAATCCAACGACCACCTATGAGCAAGCACTTGGCGATGGTGGGAAGGAAAAACTCCCTTTTAACAGGAAGAAACCTCCTGCAGAACCAGGCTCAGGGAGGGGCAGCCATCTTCTGCAACCGGTTTGGGGTGACTAACCTGTGTACTTAAAGCATAAAAAATGTGTTGTTACCTTCCCTTTGAAGGCAGATTCAATATGCATCTCTGTGGTACAACCCACACCAGGAGCCTTCAACAAACATTCTGGTACCTCCTAAAACACAAAGACAAAGTGTGTTCAAAAGTAAATCAATACAATACCGACTTGCCTCTTTCCTTTGTATGTCTTCATGCATGTGCAAAGGTATGTACAAGTGTATGGTACCTTCTTGTCGAATACAGAGGAGTAAGGCAGGATTTTATCCAAGCTGAGAGACTTCTCATAGCTTATTCTGTACAACGAAGCTGTGTGCGACAGACAGGCAGTCAGAAACAGAACAGACAGACTTCCTGGCTTTTAAAGGTGTAGTTTTTTTTTTATCTAGACATAGTTACAAGACAAATGAGGCACCTAAGCCCATGCTTCACCCCTATCACTAAGATATATGAGAGAGCACAATTTACTAATGTATCCTTTATTAGGTTACAATTATTGTCCTCATATACTGTACAGTAACACCTGTGTTAATATGAATTCTTAATAGAAGAGCAAGGTGAAGTAGTTATTGCAGCACCAATAAAATGCAAATATATGCAGCCAGGTGTTCATAATCTAAGGCAATCATCGACTCTCTGGGTGATGTTTTTCTAAATATGAAATTATCATCTTACACTGTTCCAAGTATTTCCTTAAAGGGAAAGCCAAAATTCATCGTGAGATGGCTTGGACTTAACCATATTTGCACTGTTCTGTGCAAACTATGTGTCTCTGAGGTTTCAGAATAACCCAGTCTATTCTCAAACTCTACATATCTGCGTGTGACGCCGCTGGCACAAGAGCCAAACGGACCTGATGAAAGAATTCATCTTTGTGTAGATAAGATGTAAGCAGTCTAGTAACCACAAACAGAAGGAGACAAAAAATAAAAGGCAAGAGAGCAGCAAGGCTCAAAAAGGAAGAAAAAGTGATACTCAGGAGACCTGTGTACCCACGCTTCAGCTGCCACTGACCTAAAATGAACTCCTGGATCTGATCAAAGGATTCAAAGGTGTTCACGTTGTCACACAACCATTCAGTAACCTAGAGGCATGATAGAAACACACAGGAGATAGACGATACCAGTGAGAGATCAGCTTACAGTTGTGCTACATGTTCATGTACATTTTTTATAATATGGACAATGAGCTCAGCAAGTAACCAGGACTTCAGTTTATCTCCCAACCTATAAAGGTTTGAGATTTGTGGAGAGGTAGTTGAGGAGATTTATAACGCAGTCTGTGTGCTACAGGAAGCTAGCAGACAGGTGGTCAGTTTAGAAAGGGTCAAATAGCTAACTTGGCTTGGCTTCCCATCACTCACTAGCTGACTAATTAAAACTGCTCCAACCTACAGGGCTACAAATTAGGCTCCTAGAGGGAGTTAATCTCCATAACCTCCCATGTTAAAATGCCCAACTTTGCAGCAGAAATAAACATGCTTATACAAAACAAATGTCCCCACCTTCATGATAACTACTCTTGCTGATTTCAAGTCTCTTTCAAGGCATAAAATGTATTATTATTATCACAGTGACAGGCCACTTAAGTGGCTATAGCTGCTAATTGTCTGCTAGGTGTCACCTCTTCTAATTCAAGTGGAATTGGACCTCTCATGTTTGTGGTGTTGATACCTTATAATTTGTCAGACAATTGCATATTTAATGCAATTGTCTGACTTGATGTGCGGTTCATTATAACAGCCCCAGTCCAAATGTTCTGTTCTGCAGTTTTGGTGAGTTAGATTCTAGTATTATACCTGTATGTTAGTACTCATTAGCAAGTATCTCTAGCTCTGTGATGAACCTATACAGTCTACTCATGCATCTTGCTAATCAAGCTAGGCAGCATTAGCTGATAACTTTCTCTACCCTCTTGTCTAAATATGGCCACATATGGATTAAAAAAAATAACACAAGGCTTCAAAACAGTAGTTCACATGATCTAGCTTTGATTTATAATGACCCTCACCCTGTAGCACAAGTCCCTGTGCAAACAGTGACACAGAGTGGAAACTCATTTTCCGCTGCCACTTTCTCCTCTCTTTTAACAAATATGTCTTTGCCAGGAGTCTGTTTGAACCCAGAAACATTAAAGGCAACAGTAACCATTACATGGAGTAGTGGAAGACGAGGTAGAAGCAGAGTAACTTTATTTGTGCAGTATTCCAAGTACTAAAGTTTCAAGTTTTTGTGCATCTTTATTAAAGCCTAAACTACACTGGTGCAGAGTCTACAAAGGATATAAAAGTTCTGTATGGTGTCCAATCTCCCACTGATAGCTGCACTAATGAAGCTGGCGACTCATTTAACCTCTACAGAAAGAATTTATTACAATCTGGAACATCTTAATTTAGTAGTAATACTGAGTCACAGCACAGTGCCAAAACAAAATACTTCTCCCTTTCTTTCTGTCTTTGACTCTGTTTGATCTCTGCCCACTTGTCTTCTCTCCTCTCCCATTTTATTACAGCATCCCATCTTTTCTGTCTCTCTCTGTCTTCTTCCCTCTGGCTACTAGATTCCAACTCAAGGTTGACACCTAAAGCATTTACACAAAAGTGCAGAAAGCACGCCTTTTCTACCTTAATCTGTTCATTTCTTCTCAGCTGTACATTGTTAATCCTTTAGGAAAATTGCCTAACAGTGACCTGAATGTTTACAAACAGCTGCATTCTCCCATTTTGGTGCCTATTTATCTTGCATTTTTTCTGTGTGTTCTCCACTTCAAGGAGAACTTATTGATCTTGTAAGTTTGCTTAAAACCCAATAAAAATCAATGACTATGGTCCTCTTGAACTTGTGTTCTACAAAAAAACAATGATACTGTTTTGCATGAAAGTGCTCTGAAGACAAAGTTGATGCACTATGTCTTCTTTGGGGAAAACAGGAGCAGTACATTTCCTTTGAAGGTAAATATTTTGTCCACAAAACTCAATTATTCTGTCTGCATCTGCACCTTCAGCTCCAGGTTTGGGTCAGTTCCCATGTAAACCAGCAGGCAGTGGAGGGCAGCCAGGCGCTGAGGGTCAGTCTTACTGCTGGGACACCTTGAATGCAGGTGACATATAACAAATATACCATAATATGGAAAAAAAAAACCAAAAAAAAAACCGCATATATAAACACAGAGGCAGATGCACAGGCAGATAGCCAGCGGTCAGGTACTACATTGTGATGTATGTATGCTGTTGAAAAAAGTGGATTTTAAGTTTAAAAAATGAACAGAATGAAAAATTGTCCAATAAACAAAAAAGAAAATAAGAGTCATTCCTGCATCTTTCTCGAGCTAGGAGGTGACTGCTGGCAAAAGTACAAGTTAAAGCTAAATTTATTTCAGAAAGACACTGCAGGTGTATGCACACAAAAACAACTTATATGCTGTACCTGTCTGCTCCCTTCCTACTTATATCTTCTCCTAAGCACTCCAGTTCCTCTCCTATATATGTACACATCACCTAAATAGTACCCAGAAATATATACTGTATAGTGCATGTGCTTCATTTCCACAAAAAGTTTTGAGTCATGCTCACTTAGAATTTGCGTCCGAACGCAGTATCTGCAGCAGGTAGGCGGGGCTGAGCTCGGCAGCGTGAATCTTGCCGGTGGCCATGTCCAGCAGACAACTGCTGGACTCGTCTTCTGCATGCAAAACTGTGATGTTAGCTGACTGATACTGCAGGCCAAGGTTCACGGCATGACCTACATGTTGTCGAGTCAGACAGACAGAATAAGGCACAGACATTCACTTACATCAGATTATTTTGAGGCGCACGTCTTTTTAACAGACACGGCAGCTTCCGTGTTTAAAAATCATGTCAGAAAAAAACAAGCATACATTGTCTATGGGAAAGAGTAGGACAAACTGCTATGCCATTACTCAGCATAGACACCATCTCTTTCAATAAAACTTGTCTTACCCGAGAGGAAGAGGGAGTGACAGAGCATCTCTTGCTGCCTGGTGTTAATACAGTGGAGGAAATAACCCTGCAGGTACACCAGGATGTAGTAACCTGTATACAAAAGCAACAGCATCACTGTCAGTTAGTATGCTTTAGGCACACCAGACAGTTCCTGGGCTCTGTGCAGATAAGCACATTCATTTGTATTTGTGTGCCTACCTTTCTGTTTTGAATGCAAAATTCATGTTTGAAAGACAAACATAGAAACTCACACACGTGGTTCAATTTATAAGGATTCAGATGTGTATCTGTGTGTACTCCTGTATTAAATTTCTGTGTGTGCAATGACCTATGGGAATGAAGAGCGGATGGAGGTGTGTGGCTTTCTGTGGCGACGCATCGCTGCCCAGAGATACCCTGAACTTCTTGCTGCAGTCTGCAGGAAGTTAAAACAAAAAACACATTTGTCTCCATGTGCTCGAGATAAAACTGTAAAGGAGGCAGCAACAGATAGAGGAAAAAAATTAGGAGCTAGCACAGACACACCTTTGTGAGCTAAAACCACGGTGTAGAGCAGTTCGTGTTTGTCTTCAAGAGGTTGGCTATAGCACACACACATGCTTCCTAAGAGTAAAGCACAGAACAGAGCAGTTATAGATCAAACAATAGATTGTATTTCATACACATCCAGGATAATATTGACAATAATTGATGAAGAAAATCACATGCATTAATTAACATCTATTCAACATATTATTAGTTAACATTACTTACCTTTTACCAGGACAAGTAATGGGGTGAATGACTGGTATTACACACGAGATTGAAAACGATTCAATCAACAATTAAATTAATTAACCCACGAATAATTGTAGAAGTTACTTGTGCTTTGTTAGAGGTTGGAATTCTCATCTGATAATATTATTTTCCAATAATTGGACCACTTTTCCTCCACAACACACTTCTTTGTGTAAAAAATTAAATCTTCAAATGGAGCCCAGACTCAATTAATCCAAAAAGGGTTTTTAAAATGTATCTCTATGAACATATCTCTATGAATGCTTTCAAATTTCTACAAACAACACTTGAGAGCATATGCATGCCATTGAGAGCTTATTACAGTTGGCAGTATATAAAAACATACACTGACCGACAACTTCATTAGGTACACCTTGCTAGTACTGCGTTGGACCCCCTTTTGCCTTCAGAACTGCATTAATTCTTCATGGCATAGATTCTACAAGGTGCTGGAAACATTCCTCAGAGACTGTGGTCCATATTGACGTGACAGCATCACACAGCTGCTGCAGATTTGTTGACTGCAAATCCATGATGCAAATCTGCCGTTCCACCACATCCCAAAGGTGCTCTATTGGATTGAGATCTGGTGACTGTGGAGCCCATTTGAGTACAGTGAAGTCATTATCATGTTCAAGAAACCAGTTTGAGATGATTTGAGCTTTGTGACATGGTGTGTTATCCTGCTTGAAGCAGCCATCAGAAGATGGGTACACTGTGGTCATAAAGGGATGGACAGGGTCAGCAACAATACTCAGGTAGGCCGTGGCATTTAAACAATGCTCCATTAGGACTAAAGGGTCCAAAGTGTGCCAAGAAAATATCCCCCACACCACTGCACCACCGTTCAGATGCTTTCATGTTGTTTACACCAAATTCTGACCCTACCATCTGAATGCTGCAGCAGAAATCGAGACACATCAGACCAGGCAATGTTTTTCCAGTCTTCCGTTGTCCAGTTTTGGTGAGCCTGTGCCGCTCACTTCATTGTACTTCAGCCGGTCATCTTGACCATGTCTACATGCCTAAATGCACTGAGTTGCTGACATGTGATAGGCTGAGTTGATATTTGCATTAATGAACAGCTGAACAGGTGTACCTAATAAAGTGGCCAGTGAGTGTATATATGTAGATAACACATAATCATGTAAGACAGGTTCCAAATTAAAGGAAAAAACAAAGTGTCTTAAAGTGTTGGACAGCCACATGCTGTCAGAACAGCTCAACGCTCTTTGACATTGATTCTCTAAGTCTTTGGATCTCTGCATTTCCCCCAAATTATATCCCCTCATTTGGTGTTTTGATGAGGATGGTGAAGAACACTATGTAACACATTGGTCCAAATTTTCAAATAGGCGTTCAGTTTGGTTGCAATCTGAAGGCCATGGCAAATGATCACTGCCATACTTATTGAACTATTCACTTAATGGGGGCACAGTCAGCAGCATAATGACACTCCATCAGCACAAACATGTTTCAACATAAGATAAAAGTAATCTCTCAGAAGAACTTTGTATTACCCCTTTGACCCTTGACCTTTCACAAACCATGGCAGCAAAGTGCCCCCTACAGTATAACAAGGACACTGGATCCCCTCAGTGTATGGGTCAAGGGTTCTGCTTCTCCTTTAATTTATCACCCATCTATGTATACATCATGTGCTGTAAACAACATAAAGTAATGTTTTACAATTTCACTTTGCATTCATGCTTAATTATGAATACAAGGTTTAACATGCAGGAGGAGTCTGCAGTCTTTGATTTTCCCCAAATTAATGGTAATGGATGAAAGTCAGTATAAGAAAGTAAATCCTGAAAGATTTACACGCTGCTCGAGGCAGATGTTACTCTTGTATTCACATTAAACCTCAAATAAAGCAGTTTCATTACTGTGCAGCTCATCTATAGTCAATGTGATTCTGTCCCTGTTTCCGTATGCTATTAGACCGGCTAATGTTTAATCACGCAGCAAAAAAATACAGGACAAAAATCTAAGAGCGAGGATATACCAGGAAAGTGGCATCAGCCAGATATTAAGTGAGAAGGATGACAATGACAAGAGAAACTGACAGATCAAGTGAATAAATCAGCTTTTAAATTAATCATTGACAAAATCATCATCAGTTATGATGCTTTTGGAAAACTGAAGCTGAAGGTTTGTAAGATTTAGATTTAGTCATCTCAGCCTCCAGATGTTGATGTGAATTGGTCAGAACCTCATTATAAAGTGATAATTCCCACCAACCCTTGAATCATCACTGAGATTGTAAATTAGCCATGATTTCTGATCCTTGGACGTCACTCTTATTTTATATGTGAGCTGAGGAAGGGACTTACTTTCTTGTTTTCACAAAGAGGGATAGGAAACACACAAATGTATAGAATTAGTCTTATAAACTGACTTTTGCGTGTGATGGTATCCGACGGTATGTGAGAATGTCTTACCTATTCTATTTGTGAACACTTGCATCCTAATAAGCTCCTGCTCTGGTCTTTCAGTGTGATGATGGTCAAAGCCCAGATTTGCAAACCTGTTATGGAGACAAACATAAACATATAAACAATGTTCAAAGAAATGCAGAATATAGAACTGACATATTTCTAAATTATACCGTGCTATTAGTTGTTGTCTTACTTGACTTTGCGGAAGGAATCGGCAGGCAGCTCTAATGGGAGCTCCAACTGTGACCAGAATACTATGTTATTTCAAAGTAAAAGCTATAACAAAAATGCAGCACTGATTCTTGCACAGAGACTGGTATACATTCAACTGTAAGACTTAGAGATAGCATACCACAGTTTCACAGTTATGGCTTGGGTAAAACTGAACACATCGGAGCAGGAACTTTTCCTGTGAAAGACATGTTATGCATTTTGTGGTCATCAAGCAGGTCCTGGGGTATCTACTGCCACTGCATTTGAATGTGAGTTTGTATGCATTGCCTTAAATGTGAGATAGTAGAGTCTTTGTGTGTGCCTGTCCCACTGGACCCAGCAGAAATCCTCTACAATTCTCTCGGCTGTTTTGGACAAACGCTCAGGATTCACCATCACCTGGTTCACACAAAAACATATTCAAATTCAGCTCTGCAGACACACTGAATTGTTAATGCAAGTCTCCCCTGGCGGATGACATACAGTATAGTTTGAGAATGAGGTCGAAGCAATATATTCTTTGCACCGGGTTATGCAAATACACCCCAACTCTTTTGCTTATTAATTACTAAATTCATGCACTCTTGGAAAGAATTTATGTCTCCAAAGAACTGCACAGAATCTACCAGCCACAAAATCCTGCGTGCAGTTTATAGCTCAGATGAGTCAACTATCTACAAACACTTCCTTCACAAGGAAAAGCAACGTGTAACATACCACCCTGTATCCCTCCTGCCTTGTAAGAGGCACGTGATAGAGATCCACATCTAAAACACACAAAAGGATAATTATGCAACTGCAACCACGTAGAATGTAATTTTTCCCCAGGAAGCATTGTATTTCTCTCTGGATTTAAGTTATTTTGTGGCAGATCAATAAATAAAGCTTACACAGACAGGCCAGCATAAGGACAAAATTACTTACATCTATCTTCAGTCACCAGCAGCAGATGGCTCTCCAGCACTGATCTCCTGTCAGTTTCTTGATGGAGGAACTAAAAAAAGCCATAGAAAAACGAAATGAGTGGTTTCAAACAATTTGCCAGATGAAGAGAACAATTTGCTGCTTTTTATTCAAGGCTCTGTAAAAATGATGAAAAGGTATGACTGAGAAAGAGAAAGTGAAAAAAAAAAGGTACAATGACTCCAATTAGGTGAAAGAATGTAAACTAGAGGCCATAAAATATATGCAGTATGACAGTCATGCCCTCTAAGCGTTAATGCTGTGTAACTGCAATGCAAGCGCTTGTTTGCAGTAAAATCTGAATGAAACACTACCTGCACTTTGACTCTGAAGTTCACTGCCTTGAGGACCTTGGTGTTGTTGATGGGATGGATCTCAATCAAGAGAGTCAGACACTCTGATACTATAAAGACATGCAGGCCAGAGTAAACATTAATAAAAGATTGAAAAAGCTGTAGTAAAATGCTGTATTAAAAATACTTTAAGGAAGTGGTTCCCAACCTTTTCTACCTCAAGTACGTACTAGAAAAAACTGCAGGTCTAACCATGTGTAATAATTTTATATTTAAAATTTAAACCATACCTGATCTTGTTTTCAGTATAAATTGAATAAGTTATGCTTTCTAAGGAAGATCTTTTGACTTAATTAAAGTGAATGTCTTTATGCTTATCTTCATTAGCAACTTTGTCTTTGAGTTATTCTTAAAAGGGTATAGAGAACAATGTACGTGTCTATCTATAGGCTTCTTTTTGAATTAGTGAAGCTTAATTAGGTTAGCTCATGTCCAGCTCCATATTTTTATTCTTGGTTTTTACTAATAAATCACAGTTTGCTATATAAATAAAATTGAATTAAATTGAATTGAATTGAACTGAACTGAATTGAATTGAAACATTTTAGCTTCCCTGCCTTTAAACCAGCCTTCTTCTGGTTCGCTGCCGCTCACAAACAGAAGGGTTGAAAAGTAGGTGGGTTGGGCTTTTGTGCTCACAGCCAGAACTGTGCGCCTGAGATGACTATATAGGGAATATTAGGGGTATACCCCTACTTTGACCTCATATATCCAAGAATAGAAAAAAACTGAAGCTGCTACTATTTAACCTCTATAAATTATTTTGATCCATTTAAACCATTTCTGAACTACTTTCAGCTTACCATTTGCTAGCATATCAAAAATAGTAATAGTAAAAATAATAGTAATAGTAGCAGTTATAGAACTTTAGTGAATGTAGCTGGCTGTTTAAACTGTTTAGATTTGATTTTCCGTGTACTATTTTAACCATTCATGCACTACTTTTATTTAACAAGATATTTCAACTGCCAAAGTTTGAGGGTTTTGGATCTTCGTCTTTCTTAATGCCTACTCTTTCCCAGTGTCTGCTGTGTTTCTGTGTCTCTGTTTGTCCTTGTGTTCAGCTCATATTTCTGTTTCAATGATTTCCTGCTTTATTTTGTAAAAAAAAAAAAAAAAAAATTCCACTTGTTCTCTCACACACTCATCCACAGCAGTGTTTGCTACATAGTGGACTAAACAGGGAACGAGTACAGACAGCTGTTGATACAATTCGGACAGTTTTTGTGCAACAGATGTTCCTAATTATCTCTGCTGCAAACACAAACATCAGAACATCTGGACTAAAAAATGTTGCTATTTTTGGATACGTAATGCTGTAGTTAGCATATCGCTCCACAACATTGAAAAATATATGTATATCTGTTCACACGTAACTTTATTTATAACATACTTTGGTTACGTTGTATCCATTCACGAAAGAATGATGAAAACTGTTACTGTGCCATTTTGTACTAGTCTTTAATATATTAATCATACATGTTTGTTACCCCTTACAGTTACCTCTTGCAAATACTAGCTAACTGAGCAACTAAAGCCTCAAATAAGGATCCTGTAGCTGTTTTCTTCCTGCTGCTCAGGCAGAGCAGAGCGGAGCCACTACCTGGTTGAGATGTCTGAAGGTTATTATGGTCACCAGGCACTCTCAACAGCTATGAAAATCACATCAGCTCCATATCTGATGCGTCTTTTTTGACACAAACATACTTCAATGCATGTGTCCCAGTCACTGGAGTGTAGCGTACACTGCTCTGCAAACTACTTTTTGGTGTACGGCGCGATAGTTTTGGGGTGCATTATATACTAATGCTGAAATTTAGAACAGCACTACAAAATGGCTGACACTTTATCTTGTGAATGAGTTGACAATTCAAACACATTTTCCTTGTGTTTCAGTTAGTTTTACTTCCTGTCTTGGTCCCTTGTGACTGTCTGCCTCACCCACATTAGTTTGACCAATGTCTTGTCACTTCCCAGTCCATTTATACTCGTGATTTAT
Source organism: Paratilapia polleni (assembly GCA_015106735.1). Taxonomy (NCBI): domain Eukaryota; kingdom Metazoa; phylum Chordata; class Actinopteri; order Cichliformes; family Cichlidae; genus Paratilapia; species Paratilapia polleni. The sequence goes on from VUQI01057285.1 coordinate 38,923, forward strand.
ACTCGTTTGCCTTTGTTAATTCTCATTCTGCCTGTTTATGTGTCTGTGCATCTACCTGCGTTGCTTCATGACCTTCAGTGTCTATTCCATCATATCTCCTAGTGTCTATATATTTCCCTTTGACTCTGCCTGTTTTTGGTTTGGACATTTTTCATGTTGTGCTTCAGCTGCCTGATCCTTTATTAGGCTTCTTGTTGATTATCCTGCTATTTTCTGCAGGATTAATGTTTTCTTCTGATTCCTAACCTGCCTAACTCAGCATCCTGCATGTGGGTCCTAATTGAATATTCCATTGTCCATACTACTAGCTAAGAATTTCAGATGGTACCATTTAAGCCACACTTAGATGGCTATTTCAACTATTTATCCACTTTTTGGCCATTACTTTTTCATTGATGCATTCCTTTTGTTAGTCAGTTTCTACTGCTTCACATTACTTTTAAATATGTACTTTTAAACCCCCTGGTTACTTCCAAAAATAACCCCTGGGGTACTGTACCGCTGGATGGGAATCAGTGCTTTAAGAGATTGAGAGGGTTAATCTCACAGTCTGTAAATTAAACAGAAAAAGGATGTTACTTGGTTTGAGGCGTTCCTCTCCTCTGGTATTCTGTGCCAAGCTGACAGCTAGGAGAGAAGAAGCAAAGTTGTGACTGAAATGGCGCATGTTTTCCACAGAAATAACACTGACTATGTTAAATCAGTCTTTGATGCTTCCACAGCCAGTAATCAGCACCCAAACAGCAACCGTTGTCTTGTACTTGTGGGTTCATGTGTTGCGAGATCTGAACTACTTTCTCGACACGGGCATTTAAACTTGATCTGAGTTCAAGAACCCAGCGTTGTTGCTGATAATTCATTATCTGCACATTACAGAGGCTCACCCAACAGTGTCTCCTCTTTGTTCAGGGAACAGCTGCTGACACACACCTGCTTGTCAAATGTGTACAGGAGCTGTTGGGGAAAACACACACGCACAGCCGCATGGGAATGAGTGCATGACTGTAAAATGTGCAGAACTTAATGGAAAGAGATATGGGGGACACACACAATACCTTGTTCTGTTTGGTGTTGGAGTCATATTTCCCAATCCTGGTGGTACCTGTTGCTCCCTATCAGAACAGATAGACAGACAGATTCAGGTTGTGGATCATTACATCAATCAAAATATTACACCGTATAATCCTAATCTACCAAGAAGTATCTACTTTCCTACTGGTGTCTTCACTGCATCAACATGTGCAGAAAGTCATCCTTGACTTCTTTATTACCTTGGCCGACCTTGCTGGTTATCCAGACAAGACCTGCCCCACTTCAAACCATTGATTCATTTTCGCATTTTTGCATTCATAAGATTTTCAATAAAAGGGCGTCTGCTGTGAAACCCAAGGTGCAGCCAGGCATGCATAAAATTTTGAACCTTGCACTAAAAAAGAGATTATTTTCCCTTTGCAGGCTGCACACTGTCTTTAACCTCCTAAACCCACACACTCTTGGAGGGTCCATCATTAAAAATTTATGTTGTGCAGAGGAGCGCGGTTCAACACAGACGATTATATTTTACATTCTAGTGAGGAGCCCGAGGTTTCCACAAAAGTAGCAAATGTGTCAAGTTGATACATGGTGAAATAAAAAGAATCTAGATTTTCTTTTGATAGTTTCCATTTGAAGATGAATGGTGGCGCAATTAAAAAATGACTGAGATATGAATATTTGACTCGCTACAAGCTTCAATGAAGGACTGGAACAAGCAGATATAGAACAGATTTTAAACAGTATGCATAAAAATGTTGCATTGAACAGAAGACCCACTTAACAGATAGATAAATGACAAATAGATAAATTGACAAACATGATAATTATTATTTATGTTACAATATACACTCACCGGCCATTTTTAGTAGGTACACCTGTTCAATTCCTCATTAATACAAATATCTAATCAGCCAATCTCATAGCTGCAACTCAATGCAATTAGGCATGCAGACATGGTCAAGACGACCTGCTGAAGTTCAAACTGAGCATCAGAATGAGGAAGAAAGGTGATTTAAGTGACTCTGAACGTGGCATGGTTGTTGGTGCCAAACGGGCTGGTCTGAGTATTTCAGAAACTGCTGATCTACTGGGATTTTCCCTCACAATGATCTCTAGGGTTTACAGAGTATGGTCCAAAAAACAGAAAATATCCAGTGAGTAGAGGTTCTGTGGTGATGCCAGAGGTCAGAGGAGAATGGCCAGACTGCTTTGAGCTGATATGAAGGCAACAGGAAGTCAAATAACCACTCATTACAACCAAGGTATGCAGAAGAGCATCTCTGAACAAACGACACTTTGAACTCTGAAGCCGATGGGCTACAGCAACAGAAGAGCAAACCAGGTGTCAGCTAAGAACAAGAAACTGAGACTACAATTTGCAAGGCTCGCCAAAATTGGACATAAGAAGATTGGAAAAATGTTGCCTGGTCTGATGAGTCTAGATTTGTGCTGTGACATTCAGATAGTAGGGTCAGAATTTGGTATAAACATGATGAAAGCACAGATCCATCCTGCTTTGTATCAGTGCTTCAGGCTGGTGGTGTTGGTGTAATGGTGTGGGGGATATTTTTGGCACACTTTGGGCCCCTCAGTACCTGACTATTGTTGCTGACCATCTCCATCCCTTTATGACCACAGTGTACCCATCTTCTGATGGCTGCTTCCAGCAGGATAACACACCATGTCACAAAGCTCAGATCATCTCAAACTGGTTTCTTGAACATAAAAATGAGTTCACTGTACTCAAATGGGCTCCACAGTCACCAGATCTCAATCCAATAGAGCATCTTTGGGATGTGGTGGAACGGGAGATTTGCATCATGGATTTGCAACTGACAAATCTGCAGCAACTGTGTGATGCTGTCATGTCAATATGGACCAAACCCTCTGAGGAATGTTTCCAGCATCTTCTTGAATCTGTGCCACAAAGAATTAAAGCAGTTCTGAAGGCAAAAGAGGGTCCAACCTGGTACTAGCAAGGTGTACCTAATGAACTGTCCAGTGAGTCTACATAACACTAGCAACCCTTAATACGTAATGTCTTCACTATGGACTTACCTTCCAGGAGTAAAGGATGCCCCCATCTCTCTCAATATTCAGAATACGAGTGTCCACAGCTCCAGAGTATTCTTCAGACACAGAACACACACACAGTTTATCACCTGACACGTTTTTATTATCTCTTCTGCTGCTTAGCCAGAACATACCAAAGAGTTAGTTAGTTTACACTGTATAATAGACTGTTATAAGTGCAGGTGAATGATTTGGTGGGAACCTGTGAGTATGCAATATATTCTTATGAAAGTGTTATGCAGAGGTTTGGTTTCTCATGTAAATATTTCAGTGTTTAGCTGTATGACAATTGAAAGTGTAACTCTGCTATCGTTAGATTTTATCTATTTAAATGCAATAATACTTAAAACAAATCAATATATTTTAGGACTATAACACATGTATTTAAGTGAGAGGTAATTGATAAAATAGTGCCATCTGGTGGTCAGTATAAAAAAAAGTAAAAATCACAGGAACTTTGTTTTATGACTGCTAGCTAAACTGCGCTGAAAAAAATGCCCAAAACAGTACAGCTGCGAAGTAGTTACAGCAAGAAAGACGAAAAGGACTTCGCGTGAGCCTGATACCTTTAGCTGAGCTATTTGTTTATCTGTGTTATCAGTTTAATCTGTGTTAAAAACCGGCCGACACGGAAAAGGCGCTGACCGTTAGCACCTGAACGCCTCACCTTCCACTCTGCAGACCGACGCCTCCTTCCTGAGGATATCCGACACCACATCTCTGTGCAGGTCGAACTTTGGCTGTAACCTCAACATATCTACTCCTGCTGTAGCTTGGTTTTTAGGGCAAACATGCTCGGCAGTTAGTTCCCTTGAACAGAGGCAGCACCTACAGCTGGTGTCTGCTCAGGCTTGGCATCATGTGACCGAAAGTTTTTATTGGTTGAGGCTAAACTGAAAGCAGTAGAGCACCCGGACAAATGTCACCTTTAACTACCTGCTTCTTTCTCTTGACTTCAGAAAGTTTTTTTTGACATGCGGAAATGTCACCCTATCCTAAAGTTAACTCCTCCCTCCTGTGGAAAAATAGCGCCGGGAGAATCGCTGCCATAGGCCGAGGAGAGCGTCTGTCCAGCGGTTTGGAATCTCTCACACCGCTGGTAGGAGAGACAACTGAGCAAGGCACTTCACAATGGTGTGTCATACATGTGTCAGCTTTTCTATAAAGTAGATCCCAATTGTTAGCTTTTTTGTGTATTTTCACCCCGACATGGCAACATTTGAATATTAAACGTAACATGCAATCAATTAGAAACAACAAACCACAATGTGCTTTAAATCCTTGAATGTATGAAATAAAAGCTTTAGAAACACCTTGGATCCATTGGTTAAGCTTTTCACATTGAAAAAGCATTAGAACATTTATAGATTCTGGTTGGAGGAGCAGACGGGGATTATTATTCTAAGGAGAGCAGTTTTCCATCTTCAAATATGTCTGGAGGGGATCCTTAAAAAATAATCAGTTATTTCATTTTAATACTGTCTGGTTTCAGATTTTTAAAATTTATTTTGAAACTTAAAAACGTCCATAAACTCAACATGGATATAAACCGATACCCCATAATACATTCAGAGGTAAGATTTCTGTAAAGTTTATGTGGGCACTAATATATATTTGCATTTTTTTTTTTACATTCATAAGTTTGCATTTGATTTATAGGAGCTTCTCAAAGGCTACCTTCTTAAAATTATGAAAAAATATATTTTAGAATAAAATAAAATACAAAAAATATTCATACTGGAGAATTATCATTAACTCATGAATTTGTTTTTATGTTCCCTTGTAACTTTGTACAGCTATACAGCTGTGCAGAAGTGATAAAAGGAGGAAATGAAACTAAAAGAGCTCTTTCTTGTAAAGAAATACCACAATATCAGGAGAATGAAGTTGGAGAAAAAAAAACATCCAGACACTGGGAGAAGAACCAGTCTTGAGACTCCAGTGATCCAAGCCAATTTTGAAATTAAGATAGGATGTATATTCCTGTGAGATTCCTTCCCCCCTCTGTGTTTCAACCTTTTTAACATATTAGAAAAAACAATCTGTACTTTACAGATATCTAGGCCTATTCAGAGGATTAAAATAATGAGCACCTGCCTATTAAGAGAAACAGTCAGTCATCCACTGAAATCTTTGTGGCTAGTTAGTGTGCTGTTGTTATTACCACATCACAGATTCTTTAAACCTCCTTTTCACTCTTGTTATACCCATGAAGGTAAAGGTTTTCACCTCATGTGTGGACTCCTTCTCCAGATTAAATGGGCATGTGTAGACCGGTGGTCATCAGCATCCAACATTTGTCTGGCTTTTTACTTGCACTTGTGGAGGTAGAACAACGTTCAGCTTTGCTAGTCTTATTGGTGCATGAACTTTAAATTGTGACGTGATGTGCAGAGGTATGCCAGAAGAAATTAAAGTATTTTGAAGTTCAGGGCCTTTAATTAAGATTTACTTGAATTCCTGCAATAAATAAAGCGACAGTGGAAAATATGCAGGTCCAAATGTTTATGTTGTAGCTGCATTTGATGACCAACACTGCCCCCATCTGCTGAGTTTGAGAACTGCATGTCAGAGGGGCTCATGTTTTTATGGAGAGATGAATTAAGCACAGAGCTCCCACTCTCATGCTCCTAGTGTAGACTGTAAAAATAAAAAGAGATGTACTGCATATGAATAATATTCAGAATTTATGTACAAAAATCTATGGGAATATTTCACCTAAGAACAAAAACTATTAATTACAGAGAGCACCTGTGTTTTAGCGAGCAATAAATAAAAGAAATAAAATAATTGCAGCTTTTTATTTTGGTGTTGATGGAGAGGTATAGAGAAGGTCATAGGGAGTTGCATTGTGTCTTTATGAGTCTAGAAGAGGATGCTGGGATAGGGTGAGATGGAGGCAGATGATCCGCTGTGGCGACCCTAAAAGGGAGCAGCCAGAAGAAGGAGGAGGAGAAGGTGTTGAGCGAGTCATCTTCTTGTCTATATGCACGATCTTTGCAATAGCTGATTGGCTGACGGTACGATCCAGCCGAGTGACTCCGGATATACACGACAGACGCCGGGATTTCGGTGACGCAAGTGCGCCCGCCCCTTCCCCCGCCCGGTTTTCTCTGCTTGTCCTTCCCCCTGCCCAGCTACACACCAGGCTGGAGAGTCTTTGGCAGCACAGCGCGCAACACAACCTACTGACAGCTGCGACTGACTTACAACCGAGGGGGGAAAGATGGAGCACAGAGACACCGACTTCAACATACTGTTAGCGACCGATTCATACAAGGTACCGTACCTGTGGCGGTTTCAGGCGAACGGGGGGCTGGGTGGGGGAGGAACTCGTTAAGAATGAAAATTGACAAAGTCAAGGTGGTTTCATCATCAGTCCCAAGGCCATCACACTACTCTGTGTGGCCGGTGTCCATCGGTTCACCGCAGGCCAAATGGGTTGGGGGAGGAGGAGAGGGCTGGTACAGAAGAGACGGTGTACTGTATTCACAAAGCAAGCATCCCACTTTGACCTAGCTTACGTTTAAGATCGCTGATGTTACATGCCAGTTCCCGGTCGGTTTTGCTAGTCATAGTAGTCTACAGCTAGCCGAATTAGCTAGCTAGCGCAGGAGGGAGATGGAGGGTATTGATATAAAAAAAAAAAAAAAAAGCTAATATTAGCCACTAGCTAGCAAGTGCTGTACGGACTGCACATGGGCAAAAGCTCAGTCACACTAGCTCGACGTCGTGTTAGCCACTACAGGGCTAGCCCCCACCACTGATAATGCAATTCTTGACTTACGAGAAAACAAAAGCGAAAGTTAAAAGGACACACGCTTATACCAGCCAGCTAGCCTTCAGTTGAGGCTGTTAGACGATATTTAGCAGTGGACAAGGGTATGTATACTGGCAAACGCTAACGGCAAGAAACGACCCGCTACTAACTAACAGTGTAAACGGAGGACAATCGTTCCCACAGTATTGTTTAAGCGCACGTAGCAAGTGGTTGTCGGGACGGCTGCCAGGTCAGCTGCCATGTGACACCATTCAGTGATGGTAGGACAGAAAGTTAAAAATGACGGGAGGGGAGTAGGGGGCACCGGCGGAGGCTGAAAGACCAAATACAAAGACTCAGACTGAGATCAAAGCTGTACAGCAGCTGTATGAATGAACAATAAACTTGTAAATGTAGTCTAATGACACAGAGTAACATCTTAAATGTATGTATGCATGGAAAGACAATAGGGATTACAAATGTCTGTGCATATGAATCACTTCTATTACTACCATTGAGTAGAAGAATCACCAATTAACAATTTTTCTATTAAAAGCATGGCAGTCTTCCTTTGGGTCTGGCTCAAAACTGTTTCAGTGCACCAGAAATTCCTTTATAGAGAAAAAAAAAACCCTGAAGAGATGTATTTTGACTTAAAAAAAGAAAGAAACCCTTTACTAGCTGTCAAATGTTGCGTATGTACTAATATTAGTACTGATTTATTTGTCTGGATTGCAGAAAGTATCAAGTAATTATTTATCTCTTAAGAGTTAGTTATAGAGTTATATTTTAATGGCCTAATGTGTGCTAATACTTTCTTTTTGATTCGCAGCCAGTGTTATGCTATGTGTGAAGATTTAGTTAGTGGTTCACATGTTGACCTTTATAAATCGGGTGTATTGTCATAAATCTGTTCATGAAGAGGATAAATCTAGCGAGGGGGAAAAAAACTTTAATAACTTAAAACTAAAATCTCCTTAAGGATGTAAGTTCTGTGTATTTCATTGTTCCTAAGGCACAGTTACAGCTTAGTTTTCATTTAGTTGAAATTGCAGTTTTTGTTTCATTTTTACAATGTTTCAGTTACATTTTCTACTCTACCTTTCACTGTAGAAAAAATGAAAGTAAGTGTCTACCTGATTCTAGCAGTACTGATCAATTAGTGTTAAGTGGAACCCTTTGGATGAAAGGTGCCATTTGGTATCCAGTGACTCCCTGAAAGTCACAGCCTTCGTATCAATTTAGTGTTCTGATGCCGCTGTAACATAGGAAAGTAGTCCTTAAACTAAAAAAAAAAATCCAAAATGGAGTTATAAATAATTTACATCAGCCAGATAAATCAAATTAAACCAAATGTTAAGTATCTGAATTGACCGGCACAGTAATGAGTGTGCTCAGTTAGCCCCTTTGGAAGGCATTTACAGTGAAAATCAGTCCAGAGTGTCCTTTTGCAGAGCTCTTATTTCATTGATTTAAATTGTATAAACTTTATTTAAATAATCAGAATTTTCTTATTAGCTTAGGCTATAAGAAAACATAAAGTCGATTTCAAAGACCCAAGATTTTCTGCTCCACTTCACCACAATGTGAAAGTCAGAATATAGCTGACACAGATTTCCATTCATAAAAAACAGTTTTCCTTGTAAGAAAGAAACATTTCCCAAAATGCTTCTGGAGAGCTTCGCAGTGGCAAACAGAATAAGGCTGCATTTGGTTTTTTGTTTTGTTTTTTTTTTGGTAGCAATGAGGTGTGATTGTGTCCAAAGTAATGCACAGTATTGTTGAAAAAATGTGTGTTTCCAGTCAAGTAGCGGTAGTTAAAGGTTAAAGAGAAGCAGCAAATGACAGTATGGGTAAATCTTTCCTCACTGCCAGACAAGTTTTATCTGTGTTGCAACACCAGGGTAAAGTTAATGCTTTTGTCCCTGTTACCTGCCTTTGCCATTTGAATCTCATCCGTGCATGACTGAGAGAGAAAGGCTAATGCAAAGAAGTGCTCAGTGGTCTCCCAGAACAACCGAAGGCGCACACAGGACATAGAAACAAACTCCACCTGAATGTCTTTGTGTTTTGTGTGTTTGAATTCAAAAGAGAAGCTCGGTCCCAAAGCCAAGCTGGACTATTGTCTGGAAGCACGCATCCACAAAATCTTTCAACATATTACGGGGAGGAGTTATATTGTGTGCCATTATTAGCACAGATTTTTAAAGCAGTGCCACAGCACTAGTTTTTCACCATGTGACCAAATTTAATATTACACTTATCTGACCCTTAAATCCAGTGAGAATGACAGTCAGCAAGTAGGCAGGGATCCAGGACCAGCTGCATGTTCTTGGACTGCAGCTGTAGTTCTGCATCTCTGAAAACTGGCTGCAAGCTGGAGAGCCACTTCGACCAGAACCTGCAGCAGGCAGAGAAGTGGTTTACGTACCACTACACAGAGGTGATCAATCCCGCAGTCCAAGAGTTGGAGTTTATTTATGGGACAAGACTGACTGAACAGGCAGTGTATATTGTTCCATTATTTATCTGTGGGTTGAAATGGTAACTTTAGGTAATGATTATACAGCATTTCAGACGTGGTGATGACGGAAAAGACAGACAGCACGTGAACATTTGGTTTGTGGCGGTAGATTTACGATTCTTTATTTGCGTGCAAACATTTTCACAAGACTTCTTTCATCATCTCCTTTTCAATCTTGAAAGAGCAACAGAGAAATAACTTGACATTTATAAATGGCAACCTGCGTGCCAGAAAATTACTCAAACTTTCTATGCTTTCATTGATAATCAGTGTCAATGTGTACATTTGAGTGTTTTTGATTCTAAGTAATCATCAAATCATTACAACCTCAGTTACCTCAGTATGATCGGGGTTTTAAAGGAGGAAGGAAGGAAAAGGAGGAAGAAGATAACAAACCCAAAACCTGTCTTCAGTTGTCTGACCAGTTTTGGCAATCATTGGCTTATGACTGTATGATGAGTACCAGAAATATCATATCCTCATATTTATGAACCTGGAGCCTGCTTCAATAATTATAGTTATTTATATATGAAAATAGGCAGTTTTATTGAATGACCATCTCCACAGAGCCAAAGGGAGCTGCTGAGTGATGGAAGCAGCGCCTTCCAGATTACACTTACATTGGTGTTTGTTACTGTAAAACATTGACTTGTGCAGCTTTAATGGCTGGTCTTGTTTGTTCTAATTATATCCCTGTTACAAAAGATAATGGGTGGATTTCATAAACCAACCAGACTACGTGCTGTATGGTTTATAATCAAATATACACGTGTGTATCCTCTGCTATCATTTTACTATCATACTATATATATTACTATAATATTCTTGGAGGATAATAAAGTGGTGCTGCTTGTGTGTTTTGCAAACTATTAGTTTTGTAATTGCAAAGTAGTGGTTGTGTGTGTGCGCACACTCATGGCTGGGCCTAGTGTCACGTTAAGTGTCTTGACTCTATTTTGAGTCCTCGAAAGCCCAGAGGAAAGGACACACACCGGGGTCAGAGAAACTGAGTAGTTCATTGACATTTATCTCATCTATACTCACTGTGAGCGTCAAGCATTTTGTTGCTTCCTGCATATATAATGCTTGCTGTGGTCTGCCCTTCAGACCGTTTTCACAGATAATTACACCTGTGCTCGCAGTGTAACCTTTATGTAATTACAATAGAAACATTTAATTTTTTTCCCAAGATTGCATGCAAATGAGGGACACATCTGTGACCCATATTGGGCCTTGTTCACTGGGAAATGGTGTCTTTTCTATAGTAAAATGTCTTGCTTTACCCTTGAGGGAAATGTTTCATTCCTTAGATAAAAGAGATATACATTTTTTTCCTGCCTAGCTTAATGCAAGAGGTAATTGGTCTGGTGTGACCACTAGGGCCAGCAGACTTCAGATATTATGATGTAGCTGATATTTTTGAGGCTTTGATTGCTGACATTGAGGACTCATATGTTGTTTGAATGGGCAATCAGGACATCCAGTTATGGTTTAAAAATATTTTCGGAAAGAAAGTTCTGCTGATGTTATCATTTTAACTAGGTTCTACCAAGACAGCCCAAGCAGGGACTGCAATTCCACCATTATTTACATCACTTCCTAACCTAAGACCTCAGTCATACAGGCCTAGAGCCCAATCGGTGACCCCCGTGCAAATCTCCGGATGCTAGGGTAAAAAAGGTGTATTCCCCAACCGGTTGGCAAGTGGTTGCTGGCTGTCGCTGGGTGAAATTGGTCGCGGAGTGTGCGCTGCACCAAAAACCTCTTTGTGATTGCTTTGGTTGCTAGCAGATTGCCATAGTTGCCTGTAGTTTACATGGAAGACGCCAACTTGTCTGCAAATACTCCCTGACTAACCACAGAGCGATAGTGAAACTTGGAAAAAGTGTGACGCAAACCGTAAACAGAGAACGTTCATTTTCAAAGTTTCATTAACGTTTAGCAAGAGTTCGCAGACAAGTCGGCGTCTTCCATACAAACTATGGGCAGCCACGGCAGTCTGCGAACGACCAGAGCAATCGTGAGGAGGTTGCACGATATATATATCTTTGCGACCAATTTCACCTAGCAACAGCAATCGGCTTCCTGCAACCACTTGCCAGCCGGAATACACAGTTTTCTGTAGCAACTAGCAGTTACCATTGGGTCACTGACTGGTCTCTAGGCCTGTGTGACTGATTTCATAGCCACTGCCAGCAACCACCACCAACTGGTTGGGGAATGCACATTTTTCCCTAGCGACCGGTTGCCAGGCAGTCACCAGCCAGTCTCTGGGCATGTGTGACCATGGCTTAACATAGCACAATACATAATGACTCTTACATGTAATTGTGACTTGTACTCTGACAGTCCTGAGGGGTGTACACATTAGCTTGCCATGTGACACAAGATAAGGCGGGAATAATTTACGTATATAAATGCACTTCAGCTGCGGTGTGATAGGAGTTAAACCCTCAGTGTACTCTGGAAATCCATTAACTCATTTAGGATTTAATTGATGGCTTTGGCTGACGCTGCATCTTCTCCCTCCTGTGAGAATGTATCTTATGGGAATGATAGTGGAGACTGTTGTTGAAACTAAACTTTCCTTAAGCCTTTTCCTTGATTGCAGACACTGCTGATTCAATTTGTAAGAGCTTCTCACTTGAAGCTCCAACGGTTATTTTCTGTAGAAAATGTGTAGGTGTGAGAAAAATCTGACCTGTCACTCCCTGATTGCGACATTTTCATACTAAATGTTTTTTTTGTTTTTTGTTTTACTTTAATATAATAGATTAACAGATCCTTTGTTGAACTGGAATGTTTACTATAATCACAGATAAAACCCCATGGTAGCACGCATTAACCTTTCAGTTGTGACCTGGCACTGTGTTTATTAGCACAAGCTCCTGACTCTGCTGGATTTCTTCATTTCTGTGGAAGAAAAATTTGATTTGCAGTTTGAAAATGATGTCATTTACTTTTGCAATACCTTTAACATCCTCACCTCAAACAATAATGTAATGGGTGTTGGGTGAAACTTTGTGTACACCAAATACTTTTAAAAGAAGACTTATTGTGTAATCTTAAACCTATTACAGCATTTATATAACATGTTTCATCAGTTCATTTGAAAGGTGGGACTGTGCAGTGTTGTACAATGTGCATTGTGAAACTGGAGTACAGACTAAGCCCAGTTGCCCCTGATTAACAATAACAAGATCTAGATGACTGAATTGGTACATACAGTTTAGTATGATAACCCAACCTTTATTAAACTGTGTTATGGGCAGATTTGCATGAACATGTTACCAAAAGGTGGGGTTTGACCCACCTTAGAAGTGAGTGCATCTTCACAAATGTATGCCAGATTGAAATAAGAAAAATTTGGAGATATTGCCCTGATGTTCTAAAGAAAATATCACTAATCTGGATCCAGAGACTCATTTGTGCGTGATGTGGAGGGACTATGCAGAGGTATGCAGTCTCGGACTGCTCTTGTTTTAGCTTTGTCCTAACTCAGTTTAACTGGTTGGTCATTGTATAGGGTCAATCTAATTTGTCCTGTGCTCTGTTTTGGCAGGTAACGCATTATAAACAGTACCCCCCCAATACAAGTAAAGTGTACTCCTACTTCGAGTGCCGTGAGAAAAGGACAGATCCCACCAAAAGCAGAAAAGTCAAATATGACAAAACCGTCTTTTACGGCCTACAGTACATCCTGTACAAATACCTAAAAGGTAAGTTTTTACTCACATTTAAATAATGTTCTGTAGCCAGAATAAAAGAATAGACATGAGCTACAACCAAGTGCAAGCTTCTCAGTGGCAAATACAGCCAGACTGAAAGGAGTTTGGTCATATGCAGCCACCACTTAGGGATGTTTGTGTAAATAAGTGTTTCCAGTCAACTTAAATAAGGGTAACAGTTCAATACTTAAATTGCATAACCGACACATAGAGGCGTTTGAAATCAGCTATGCATGTGATGTTTTCACTCTCATGCTGTGGGTGCACAGTGTGCACAACCACTATTTTGCTTTGGTCCAGTGAGTACAGTATATCGAAGGATTTTTACCTGTTAATAAGAACACTAAGTGTAGCTGAAAAAGTCAACATCCAAACTTTGCAAGGCCTTTTACAAAACTTGATTGGTCCCTGTGGGAGCACTTCATTGTTTTGCTCTTCCCTCTACAGGGCAAGGTCAGTGTACAGGGTCAGTTGCAGAACAGCATGCCTGAAGCTCTTCAGAGTCATTGCATTGCTCAAGGAGACTTCTGCAGGGCAGGTGGTTTCTGTTGAGGCCCTCAGGAACAGTTCTTTTATTCATTTAAAAATCAACAAGGTTACAGTGTGCTTCACATTGATTAGCCCGTACATGGCACCAAACAAAGAATCCAGGTTAGGAAGAGAGGAGAAAGCAAGACCAGCCTGAAATAAGACCAAATTTAAAGCACACAAAGCATTCTACGCCCTAATTAACTCAAGATGGTTAACGCTGATGTTCACGTTACTTAGTGAGATCCTGAGAGGCATGAGAGAGGGCAAGAGAGAGAGAGTCGAAAGAATGCATCTCCCTCATGTCTCTTAAGCAGATTTCATGGTGTGGTAGCAGAGGTGCGGAGAGAGTGCCATGGATAACAGAGAACAGAGACAGAGAAGACAAAAGCACAGCTGCTCTTTCACTGTCTGAGGGAGAAAAGCTGGCTCCGCAGAGCGTCCCCCATAGCACAGTGATTAGGCCATCTACTAGAGATACATCCTTGATCCTCTAACCAAAAGTGTGGTTAATTAATTTCTTGAACAAGGAAAGAATCATAGTGAAAGTGAAAGCAGAACCTCTGTTTACCCAAAACAAGGTGTTCAGCAAAAAAGAAGTTAGACAAACCCTCACCATTAGAGATTTTAACCTGATAGTTCAGAGGGTTACATTAGAGTAGAAACCAAAGAAAACAGCCAACTCCGCTCACGCTTTATGGCTTTATAAACCATCACAGAGGTAATAATACACATATGTAACCCTCAACAACAAAAAAAAAAAGCAAATAATTTAATTTCTCAAAATGTCAAACTTTTCCTTTTAGTTTCCTAATATACCACAGTATCACAGTGCCTTTCCCTTCTGTGGTAAGTTGTGTGTAATAGTTTCCATGAAACTATTAGTTTCTAGAAACTAGTTAGACTTGAAATGAGACAAGGAGGTGGTTGGTGTCACGTGGGGTTTATTTGGACAAAGATGCCTTGTCAGCAACTTCAAATTTGATTACTGTGGTGGACAGTAGAGTAGTGCTCCAGTGCAGTGTTTGTCTCACCAGCATCTCTCTCTGTGCTCTCTGCTGCTTCCTCCCTTATCCCCCACCTCCTTCCTACTCTCCAGGAAAAGTAGTGACTCCAGAGAAGATTCAGGAGGCGAAGGAGGTGTACAGAGAACACTTCCAGGATGATGTTTTTAATGAGAAGGGGTGGACTTATATTTTGGAGGTAAGAGACTACTGAAAGTGCTCAGAAAAACTTTTTTCCTACACGATTTCAGGAAATTGGTATATTTGGGAATAACGTAGTTGAGACCAGGTAAGTGTGTCTACATATACAGAAGTGCCTCCTAATGTTTCCACATGAAACATTCTGAAGTTGCTGTCTCATGTATCAGAGAGGATAGAAGTCTGAGACATGCACACCAGGAGATACACTGTCTTCTTGGAAGACTGTTTTATAGCAACTCTGCATAATTAAAAACTCCCTGTTTAGAAGAGTTGAATGTGGCCAAAAATAAATAAAACAAATAGCTGAACATTTTCAGCAGTGGCTTGATGATGATGATGAACCTTCAAAAAGAACATTTTGAACATTTTAATCATAAGCCTACAGTATATGCTAAAAGAACACAAATCTGAACCAAATGGTTGAAGGGGACCTCTTATGCTTTTCCCTTTTTTTTGTCATATATATATATATATATATATATATATATATATATACTGAACACTGTTGTAATGGTGAATGCCCGTATTAAATGTAGCTAAAGTTTTAAATAATTAGGTCAGCATTTGTGCAGGTAATCCTTGTGAGGCAAAAGCTCAGGTTTCAGACATTTTTTTCCTACGCTTAGCTCTGTGAGATTTAGTGAGAAGGGATATCCCTACTGTGTTCATTTTAGGCATACAGCTCTGGCTTTGAGCACAGAAGCTCCACCCACCTGCTTTTCATACCTTCTCTTTGAGAGGGGCAGCCAATCAGAAGAAAGTTCACTTAAAGGGAGAGGGGAAGGAGCTAAAACAGCTCGTTTCAAACTGCAGATGAACTGACTGGCTGCACCAAGGCCCAGAATAAAATAAGGATTTTTTAAAAACTGTGAATCACGTAAATCTCTAGGGTAGTCGGCAAATAAAAAATATGTAAATGACCATAATAGTTCCCCTTTAATGTGGTTTCCCACATTGGTGAGTAAACGGCTTAACTATGAAAACTTTTTGATGCAACTTGCACAGCTCTCGATACTGTCAAATGTTTTTCTCAAATGAGATGAAGCATTAAGAAACTCCTATTTATTCTCTGTCACATCTTACCACAATGCTCAACTGGTTTTCAATATGACAGCTGTACAGTCATTCTGTATTTGATGTTGATAGCCTTGAAACCAGCATACATAATGGCAATTTGAAGCATAGAAATATTGTCCAGTTTTTGTAGTGGACATGCATCTTCTTGTTTGCCACAAACAACTGAACATTAGGTTTGAAATGTTTGTGTTTTTTTTTTTTTTGCGTAACATTACTGCCTCTCCACAAGCATATGTTTGAAGGTTTGACTTTACCAGAAACTGTATTGCTGCCAAATGTATGTCATTTTCCTCACTTCTCAAAAAAGAGATTGTACAAGCTGTAAAGAAGAAGTGGTGACTCTAACTCATGATGTTCATGTTCATGTGCATGTGTTTGTGTTTACAGAAATACAATGGACACCTGCCCATTGAAATCAAGGCAGTGCCAGAGGGGAGCGTCATTCCTCGGGGCAACGTTTTGTTCACAGTGGAGAGCACAGACCCTGAATGCTACTGGCTCACTAACTGGGTGGAGGTATGTTTGGTTTGTTTGTTTGTTTTATGGGCTCAGGATGGGATGAGTTCTGAGAGGGCCCTGACATGACCTGTTTTATTTATTTAGAGTCCCTCTTGGATTTAAGGTCTATTTTTTGTGTGTAATTTGTAACAAAAAAAACCTCTGCTTCTTCAGTTTTGACGGTTCTGCTTTAAATCTGTCTTGTGTGGGTTCTCTAACCTTTTCAGTGCATTGCTAAATCACAGGAGAAACCCTTTACAGTGTCACTACTGGAAGAGCTCTATCAAGTTAAAAGCTGTTGTAAATTTCTTACCCCTGTGCCCTCATATAGCAGTGAAAATTTTTATGTGCTCATCACATTGCTCCTAAAACTACATTGCTAAGCTGAGTAATACCATTTAATGGTTATTTGAGAATTGATTAAAGACGAAAGACATTAGCAACGTTTATGCTGTATTTATTACAATAGAGAGTTAATAGTTTTATAAAAGCCATAAACAATTTAACTTGGCAGCGTGCCCTGCGACACCTCATGACTTCTTAAATCTCACTGAATTGCAGTTCTGTCATAGTTTATTGCTTAATACCCACTTTGAGACTCTGTGCTGCAACTGCAGCAAAATGATTCATATAAGTTGGCTGAAAAGTACAAAAGCAGAGTGCCAAAAAAAAATCCCTATTTGTTGCTTTTGTAATTATTATTAACTATTTAATCCACTTTGCCTTTAATTTACATTCAAAACATTATGAATTCATTCAGAAGGTAGATTTAATTGAGTAGTTAAAAAAATGGTAGTTGGTTTGTATGATCATTATGATCGTTATATACTTGTTGTAATGTTTTTGACACTGAAACAGAGAATAAGTGTGAATGGTGTTTTGTGGGCTGCAGACTAGAACAGCTCAAGGGGAGATCAAGGGGAAAATATTGATACTGCTTTATTAGCTCTGTAGAAGTCAAACAAAATCCACCTACCAGCCCATTTTAAATTTGCTATCTGTAAGATTATGCATTATTCCTTTTGTCTAAAGATTAGGCCAAAACAGTAATGAGAAATACACAAGACTGCCCTGAACTGTTATGTTGTACATCAACAGAATGACCTGAGCATACAGTGGGTTCAGAAAGTATTCAGACCCCCTTCACTTTTTAAAATTTTATGTTGCACCCTGATGCTATAATTGTTTTATTTTCCTCATTAATCTACACTCAGTACCCTATAATGAAATTGAAAACAGAATTTTAGGATTTTTTTGTAAATTTATTAAAAAAGAAAAAAACAGAAATATTACATTTACATAAGTATTCAGACCCTTTACTTAGTACTTAGTTGAAGCACCTTCAGCAGCAATTACAGCCTCGAGTCTTTTTGATTATGATGCAACAAGCTTTGCACACCTGGATTGGGGGATTTTCTGCCATTCTTCTTTGCAAATCCTCTCAAGCTCAGTCAGGTTGGATGGGGACTGTTGGTGGACAGCCATTTTCAGGTCTCTACAGAGATGTTCAATAGGGTTCAAGTCAGGGCTCTAGCTGGACCACTCTAGGACATTCACAGAGTTGTCCCTAAGCCACTCCTGCGTTGTCTTCGCTGTGTGCTTAGGGTTATTGCTATGTTGGAAGGTGAACCTTCAGCCCAGTCTGAGCTCCTGAGCACTGTGGAACAGGTTTTCATTGAGTTCTTGGTCACCTCCCTCGCTTGCTCAGTTTGGCCAGGCGACCAGCTCTTGGAAGAGTCCTGTTGTGCCAAACAACCTCCATTTGAGAGTTATGGAGGCCACTGTACTCTTGGAAACCTTCAATGCAGCAGAAATCTTTTTTGTAGCCTTCACCAGATCTGCGCGTTGCAACAACCCTGTCTCTGAGCTCTGTAGGCAGTTCCTTTGACCTCATGGCTTGGTTTTTGCTCTGATATGCATTGTCAGCTGTGAGGCCTCCTATAGAGAGGTATGTGTCTTTCCAAA